>JAZGTJ010002241.1:0-44228 GCA_036877575.1 Botia almorhae | reverse complement strand
GGTCATTTGACAGCAGCCTTTCGGATCGAGGGGTGCTGGGGGGAAGACGCCCTGTCAGGACTGAGAGTCAAGAAATTCTCAACTCTGAGCTGCAAAACCAAAGACGTCTATTAAAATAAGAAATAACCTAATCAAGGTTTTCAGTCATTACTTTAAAATTACAGGCAGGTGAGAAGTTTAGTTAACAGTGATCAAATACTTTAAACAAGTTATTACTGTAGTTTTTTTTACATTAGCTGGCTTACATTGTGTAAGCCTACATTATGTATGTAATTCACAATGAGGATAAAGGTAGATTAAAGACAACAAAGAAAAAAAAGCCAGTACAAGACTAAGACAATGTAAAGGAAATGATGAAATAAGACAGAGAAAAGTAAGTAAAAGTAGTAGTAGAAGACCAAGAAGACGAAGGAGAGAAAAAACAGCAGCAGATTAAATAAAAGTAGGGGGTAGAATGCTTAAGGAATATCAGCACAGTGTTGCAGTGATATTATGTTAAAATCATGCCTCCCCTCATAACCATGGTAATTCACCTCCACATCATCTCCATACACATTGAACTCCATGTTCTTGTGGCTGAAGACGGTAGCTGGTTTGGGGTTTCTATAGTTACAGGCCATATCATCAGCCAGCATCAGCACGATGTGACTGGAGAAAGCAGAGCAAACACATCTAATTAGAATAGACTCACTTGGTACATTGCATGAGATTTTACTCGGCTACCTGCAGGATCTGGACACAAACATTACTGCACATGTAGCTGTCTCTGGAACACAAAAGAACTAACAAAAAAACAAAAAATTTTATATTCTAAATACTATATACAGATTGGTCCAATTATATAGTGGTTCATTAGGACAGTGTGGTCCAATTATACTGTGAGTCAACAGGACAGTTTCTTTGAAATGAAAGTGTGTTTATAGACATGAGTCTAATTCGAGTGAATGACTGTGTTAAAATTTACCTGTCTGGAATGCCCAGTCTCTTTACATTTCTGTATACTGACAGTGTGTTTGCCACATGACATAATTAAACCAGAATCTAGATGTACAGAACTACACATAAAAATGATTACAAGATTGCAAAAACAATGGGAAAGCAGCAAATAAGGTAACATGCAGAGTTATGTGAAGGCGCGACCTATCGCTAAACATATTATAAAATGAGGTTATATCTGTGTAATAATTTAAAGATATGAAAATATATTGCTAATCACATATTATTGTGAAAGTCAGTTTGTTAAATTTTACAGCTCTCTGGAATAATTGATTTTGATTGGTCAATTTTAGCCATTTTAGTATAGTGACAACTAAACTGTATAATTTGTTGTCCCAGGCAATTTATTATGTACATAGCTGAACTCAGACCAGAATTTTTGCCACTTAATTTATTGTTATTTACACAGCTGTGTAATAAGCAGGACAATATATACAGTCAGAAAAAGGTTTAACTTATCAGGACTGCCCAGTTGTTGGTATGTCCACTGCTGAAGAAATTAATGGTTTTGGTCTAAATATTAATCAGACAATGAGGAATGATATTAGGAATATATCACAAAAAAATTAAAAGGGCTAAACATTCACTGTTTAGTTTAATAGTCGTATATTATTACATTATTAATTTAACAAGCCACAAAGATGTGAAAAGGTGAAAATTCTCTTTCATGAAAATCCAAGGAGGAAAAAGAAAATCAAGGTACCACTAGGAAACACTTGGAGTATACTGCTAATACTCCATATTATTATAGAAGTAATATGAAGCCATAATGGCCCCCATTCACACTGATTCCATGTTAGCTGTTTGCGCTTGAAGTAAATTACAGAGCATGGAATGGCTGCATTCAGATGTATTTGCAGTAGGTCAGTACTTCATGGGAACTAATTGGATTGTTAAAAGCAAATGTTCTGGAATTAAGCCAGACCTAAACGCAAGTCTCCTGAAACAATGCCTGAAAAGTCATCTGGTTATTGGTTAACATTATCCAACATTTTGATTTCAAGATTTCATATACAATTTTGAATTATACCACATGATCCTTGTATAATAAAAAAAGTCTAAAGTGTTCCTTCTTACAGTAAAACGGGCAATCGCAAACACTTAAATGAGATATAATCATCTGTTCAGTTTTGAATTTTCCTAACTACAATTGAAAATGTATGCAAAAACATAAGACAGTCTAAGACAGTCATCACCTAAGACAGTCAGTTTTTAAAACTATCTTCTTCCTGTAATATAGATTGTATATCACCTACGTCCAGTGGTAGAAATGGATGGAATTCACTGAAGGGATCCTAGTTGTTGTGGACATTTTATGTTTTTAAACCACAGACACAGAAAGTCCCAATATATTTATGTATGAAATTTACATAGTGTTTGCATACAATTAAGTGGATAAAGTTAAAATCCTTTACATTTTGAACTGGAACTCCATCCTAACTGAAAATTTTCTCCCTGGACTTAGTCCCACTAAGTCACCTAAGACCAAGACAATTCATCCTTATTTTCTGAGGGAAAATGGGCCACTTGATAAAAAGAAACAATGGATTAAATGACAGACAAACAGCAATAGAAAGAACAAAAGATCTAGATTTATGTTGAAGGTGCAAGAGTGGGATAAAACCAGAAAGATAAAGGCTACAGAATATTACTCACTAGTTGTGTTCTCTACATTAAAGGCAAAGACGTGTTTGACACATAATTATGACAACACATCAATGACTACATAATATTACAAATATAGCCAAAATGCCTCATGTTTCACTGGTAAATTATTAGTATGGACACATAAAGATTAAGGAGAAGTAAAGGATGAAAGAGAATAAAGGTGACTTGGAAGATACTCACACTTTGTGCTGTTTGATTATTTTGTCATATGTACAGAAATTCAAACATAACTTTATAATCAAAATTGTTTAAAAGTAAATAATAACAACAGCCACGTTTTACAACACAATACAGTTGACTTTATATTTGTTCATTCTTTCAAACAGTTGAACAAACGGTCATTCTCTAAAAAGTATTAATGAGATGACGAAGAAATGGCAGTTTATGTATTGGCGTCATCTGAACTGTAAACTGTCATACAAGATAATCGACAAAAGGACTGATGAAAGTCAAAACAAAGCCAAATGGCAAATGAAACATAAAGTAAACAAAGTAGCTATGATGCTCAAAAGTGCTGTGTAACTACAGCTCACGTTTTGAGACACATACAGTGGCTGACTCCTCATTACGAATAATTTTAAAATATACTATTGACAGTTAACCAAGTAAACTATAAATCAACATACATAACAAATCGGAATAAACAATCACATATAAGAAAAAAATCAACATTATTAAAACTTTTTATGAGTGAGCTGAGACTGCATATTAAATAAATCACGGAGACTTTTTTACAGGGGATATAAATGAAGACACTTACCTCAACATAATTACTGTACGCAGTGGACATGGAAACAAGAAAATGTATAAATGCACATACTGTCATTAAATAGTAATAACCCATTTTTGTTGTCACTGGTTTAGTGACAAACAAGATTTGCAGCGAGGAACCGCTGCACTTCCGGTTTGTTAGCGCTCCTATTTCAAAATAAAAGCCACATTACCGATAAGTTGTTTGGCAAAAGCAAACGATTTTTATGACTTTATGAACATACCAGTGCTTAACAGAAATATTAGAAATATATACATATAGAGTTGAATAAAAATAAAATTAACGTATAATATTTTCAAATGCTACTCAAAACTTAATTATCTATAAACTTAGTTATCTTAAATATGTGTTGTCTTTATCTGAGTTTGTTTAGTTGAAAGTGTTTTCAAGTTTTTTTCAAGGCTTTTGTTCAAGGTCCTGTAGGGAGAAATTTGGTTCTAGTATAATTCTTATGTATAATTCTTATTAGGTTATAAAATTATTAGGTTATAAAATTATTAAAGCAACACTCCAAAATATAAAAGGTCACACTTTTTGTCATCTATTTTCTAATATTGTTGCTTGTGAACAATTAGCCAGCTGCATTTCAGATGCATTGGAACCAGGATTATGCATAAAACTACACCTCAGATAGCAGCAGCTGGCAAACTCATCACACATAACAGATATTTGAAAATATGAAGCACTTCCCTTGTCTGATTTACATGACAATGTATTTCTAAGGCCTATTTATCAGCAGACACTGATATTAAGACGATATTAAGATTAAGATATTAAGGAAAATATTAAAATCCAAGGGCATAGATTCGGTCTAAACATTAATATCTGTTTATATTTTATGTATTACTTATATATTTTCCATTAATCTTTGTAAATAATGTATGTATAATAATTTATAAATAATAACTCCTATTATTGCCAAAATTCATGAATGAATCATTTAATGTGTGACACTCACAATTGAACTGCAAAAATGTTCTGCAATGGATTAATGTATTATTGATAAGACATACATGCAACTCTGTCACAGGATAGCCAGTGTTACCAGATAGCCCCAGTATTAATGTATGATATATAAATGAAATAATGCAATAGACATAATGAAAAATTACACAGTATGTCAGCAATGAAAATGTTTTTGCCTGATTTTTATATTTTACTCGTCCACTAAACCTTATAAATGTTTACAGATCTTAACTTTTAAATATTTGGATTTATTTAAAGTTATTATTATTATTTATGTTGCTGTTGTTGTTGTTAAATAATAATATGATTTTGTTTAATTGATGTTCTGTATGCACTAAAATTGACGCGCGTCAGCTCGCTTTTGCGGCGAGGACGCGTAGCATCAGCTGGAATAACTCCATCAGTGAGCTGGCAGCATGCAAGTGTATCGTACTGTGTCGGCGGTTTTCAAACACTGAAGTGAGGGGCCAGATCCAAGACTAAGCGAGAGGTTGGAAACAGGATGTTACATGCACAGCGATTTACTGAGAGTGTCGCTATCTTTATGCGTTCAGTTTTGTAGACACTTGGAGAATGCGTTAAGATTGGGAGAACATCACGGATTCGTGAACCTACCACGATTTTTAACAGAATTTCTTTACTCAACGCAACAGGGTTAATAGTTTTCTCATAACAGAAATGAACACCAACGATGCGAAGGAATATCTCTCCAGAAGAGAGATACCACAACTGTTTGAGGTGAGCATGCTTCCATGTCATTGACGTAACAAAAGAAAAAAACATTATTGAGTTTTTTGCATAGACAAAAATGCACGTTACATTATGTTCTTCAGCCTACTTTGAAATGTCCTTTAGTACGACTGAATAAAATAGGCGAGTCAATATTGTAATAAAGCGTGTAAATAAAAGTATAATTTTGTTGATTACATATTTTGTCAAGTACAAGATCGAATGATTGTCAAATGTATGATAGTTGATGATTCATAATTAATAATTCGATCGGAATGATTAATTTGAAGGTACGTTTATGTAAGCCATTGAATCTGTAAATAAGACTACTATCAGTTGCTGTAATGTTGCAGTACATTGTCAGATTGTTAGATTATAGATTATTATGTGTTTATAGCAGGCAGGAAGACCTCGATCGTGTCTGAAACTATGCGAGTCAACATCGCTGATTGCTTATCGTTGTTTATTATGGTAGGCGTGATGTCAGAATCCACACATTATGCTTATCAAAGTCAAGTCCTTTAGGAAATTACAGGGTATAACAGCTTTTTTGTTTATTGTTTTTAAATAAATTTTGCAGTAAACTGTTATTATTTTACTAGCGTTCTGTGAAAAGTATAATGAGTATAACGGAGACTCTTTAAGATTTAATATTTTCCTAGGGAGCATTTACCAGAAGCACAGCAAAAATCAACTCAATAAAGAATTTTAAGTTCCTTTTGCGTAGAGAGGTTGGTTAGACTTAGTGAGTTTTCTGTTAGCATATATATGACAATGATGATTTGTATTGTGTAGTATTTGTTGATTTTGATAGTGTAGTAGTTGTATGGTGGTGATAATGTTGTTTCATACTATACTATCTCTACTGTAATATCTCTTAATGTAATCCTAATATATACATGTCAAAGTGGACTGGTTAAATATAACATTATGTTACAACATAGTAATAAATACAACATATCACTTAAATACACAGGTAAAGGCTATTACAAAAAACACCAATGCACCTTTTCTAAAAGTAGGTCATTCCTCTTGATCTGTTACTCTTGTACCGTTTTCCTAGAGTCTGCTGACTGGTCTGATGTATTACCGACCAGATGATCCCATAGACTATCTCGAGACCTGTCTTAAGAAGGTGAGGGAGCTGGGTGGAACTGATAAAGTTCGGTGGGATACATTTGTTGGGCAGGAGAAGAAGCCTTTACCACCGCTCAATGGTGGGCAATCACGTCGATCGTTTTTCCGAAATGGTGAGTTGAGAAAACAGTACCCAATGAGTTGCCGCCAACAGTCAATGGAACTTCTAATTGAAAGCAACACGGAAGTTCATGCAAATCAGAATGACAACAAACTGCTGTTTTGTCATACACAGCAGACTTGTTGTTCTAATCTTGTTAGACCATGACAGTCATCAGTAGGGGTTTTCCTGTTTTCCTTTTTCTCTGTAACATTGCTCTTCYCTACTCACTATGCAAAAAAGGCATAGAAATGCAAACCTTTACAGTAAACCATAGTCAGTTTGCCCACTAAACAAAACCTATCCTCCTCATTACACACAATTAGACTCTAAAATCTAAAATAAAAATTCTGCTGTCAAGCTCCAAAGCAAGAAAAGGTAAAAAAGAAAATATCAGGATATAATTGGCAGTAGTTCCCAGGTCTTTTTAAGCTGAAATGTAATTATATACTGTCACATTTTAATGAAGTTAAAACCCAGTCACAGAAAGCACATAAACAAAAAACACTTTGTCAACAAGAGGTTACAAAACATGACAAAAAGAAGACCAACAAGCAAAAAAAAAAAATAGAATCAAACTTAAATACATAACATGAGACTATACTGATTGTGACAGGACACCCACAACACAGTGTCAATAGACAACAACAATCCAGTACAAGACAGCAGACATGAGTGCAGTAAATAGAAGAGAACTGAATGGGGTAACAAGAGCAGGCAGGTGGAGGGCATGGACCAATAATTGGATCAATAACCAGAAAACCAGGAGGAGGGGTCAAGACACAAAACAGGAGAGCACATGGCACAAAGAACGCAAACAAGAACCATGTCCTTCCCCACAAGGACACAGGACCAAAAGCATGAGTCCAGATCCTGACCCCCAAGAAACAAGAACCGAGACTAGGACAGGGAGTCAGGATCCAGTCATCATGCTCCAACACAAAACATGAGACTGTCACGATCCTGTCGCATGAACACTAAACACTAGAGCACTGACAGGACCCTGACACATGAGTATGAGGACAGTATGATGATAGAATTTTCATTTATGGTTAAACCATTCCTTTAATAAAAAGAGACCTTCCCAACTTTTTAGTAATTCCTGTGAAACATAGTCAAGAATTTTGTTGACAGCTTGTTGCAAATATGTGTAAGGATCAGAACTTCTCCTGACTAACTCAGGTATTTGCATTCATTCATGCAGTTCTCCCAGAAAGCCCCAACTTCCCCTATCGGAAGTATGAGCGCCTCCCACCCATCAACCAGTTCTCCATTGAGAGCGACTCAGATTTGTCTGAGACAGCGGAGCTCATAGAGGAGTATGAAGTGTTTGATCCTTCTAGACCCAGACCCAAAGTCATCCTCATCATAGGTAAGACCAATATCTGAACATCAACATTTACAACCATTTGTGTTAGAGAAAAACATCAGTTTTTATTTTAGTATGTTTAAATATAGGTACAGATTTATGAATTATATTTTTCTTTTACACCAGGTACTGTGTTAATGTCAGTGACTAATCTGATCACAGGTGGTCAGTGCTAAATACACTGTAAATGGGGCCCTAAATGTTTTGTGATTGATTACATTCAATACACATTCGTAATGTAAATAGATGTTTAATTTAAATTTGTCATTTTGATAAAAAATTTTGAGATACATGTTAATACCAGGTGTAAATGAGTATGTGTCTCAGCTGACCATCTGGATCAAATCACCTGAGACTTTAATACAGAGTGTAAAGTGAAAGTATTAAAGTTTTGTCATACACAGCAGTGTTTTGTCATACACAGCAGCCGAAGTATTGCAGAGATGCTATTAGCTCTGATTGAAATATCTGATAGTTCTGCATTTCCCTCCTGTCTTATCAGACTTCCTCGAACAGCATGCATTTCTCTTTGGGTTGACTAATGTATTGATTTAATTCTCAGGGGAAATATGTTAACAGTGCTAAATGTAGCCAATATTAATGTTTTCAATGTTTGATACAGATATAACAAAAGGCTGGAGGCTATTTTATTCCAGTTACTACTTTCTTGGCTAAACCAGTGATAGTTCCATATTTTACATCGAAGAAGGCAGAATGATTTAATATGGAATTATTATAATTAAGATTATTTCATTGCTCTTTGCTCTGTCTCAAATAAACATTAAATTATTGGCAATAAGAAAATAGTGAAGTTCCTATGCATAATATAGGTGTACAATAAATGGTTGACACCACCCACTCTTAGCTGGCATGAGTAGAATTAGTTTAAACCAAGCAGATGGATCTGTTAACCGACAGTGGACTAAAACAAAAAGTTTTCATCAGTGATTTTTGCCTATAAGAACTACTCGGTGTGCATTAAGATTCATGTGCCCTGTTAATCGTGTGCCCTGTCTGTTTTAAAAATGGCAAAACTCTAATTTCTAAGTCAACTGTTCCTTTAAATGACATGGGTTTCACAAACCAGGTTCTTTGCAGCAAGCTTCAGTCATGCATATGGCTTCATTTACTCTCACAGGTGGTCCAGGCAGTGGTAAAGGCACACAATGTCTGAAGATTGCTGAGCGCTACGGCTTTGAATATGTGTCGGTGGGAGAGCTGCTCAGGAAGAAGATGATCCATAATGCCACCAGTAACAGAAAGTGGAGTCTGATTGCCAGGATCATCACCAATGGGGAACTGGCTCCACAGGTATGTAGAATTAAGTGTAAGTAAAGGGTCAATGGAAAGGGTCATGTAATTGAATATCTCAGATAGTACATTACTGTTTCTACATATGAGAAACAGTAAATGGCCATTTGTTATATCAGTCTACTGCAAGTTTTTTAACATCAACGTAAGTATAACAAACAAATGTTATAGGCAGTATGTGCTGCTGCTTTGATATTAGTATACAACACACATTCTAAACTGCGTAAGCAAGCTTGATGAGTCTCCATGTTTTGAATAGTCTTACTATTTGTGACTTACGTCACAAGATGACTCATTTTATCACAAAATTTAAGGTTCTGTGCGAACACAGTGCTAATATACACACAAAAGCCTACCACCTTTTAATGTTGTGACAAAGATGATCATTTTTGATCTTGTTTCATACATAAAGAAGCTGTGATTGCAGTGACAAGCTACATTTGAATATTTTTCTCAGTCTGTTCCTAGACTTAACAATAATTAAAGCTCTTTAATTCCCTGCCTAGAACAATGTACTTACACACCCTTTCCTGCATATTAACTTTCCGCCTGAGAGCTAAGCGCAGAAGCGTGGGGCTGGAAATGAGGGCAGCGTAGTTTGGAGAGGAGGTTTAAAAGCGAGGCAGAAGATAAAACCCATGTTGGCTGCTGATTCCCTAGAGCACTTCTGAAATGCTTTGTACGTTTTAAAAAGAGTCAGTCTATCTGCAGAGATTATTGACTAGAGGATAAAATGACCAACCCACAACATTTAATCCTTAGCTGTATTAAGTGGCCCTCCATACTGAGTACCAGGTCAGGCCCAGCCTCCTGATACTGACAGAAAAATAAAGCCACTTCCTACTAACGATTTACTTGATTAGGGAGACAAAGGAGACCGTTTTTTTAGACTGTAAAATACTTAAAGGGAACATACGAGTCAAGAAGTGTCAGTGTTTAATGTAAATGTGTACTAAAGGTGTACTCATTCACTTAACGCTGCAACCCATAACTGTAATGGGTTAAAATGAACATGAATCAGCTATTGAGCAAAGACATAACAATGATTTATCAAGTTCAAAATGATTTATAATTTCAGCTGTCAGGTCCAATTTTGAAGGACATTTTGTAGGACATAGTCAGTTCAACTTCATTCAATGTAGTTATGTCACATCTGTAAACAGAAAGGAGAAAACCTGGCTACTGTCACGTATGTGGGTACTGAGGACAGTGGAGCATTTGTAGCTTATTCTTATAGCAGTTGCCATTTTTGAAACAGAGATGGCAATAGAGAGGCAAAAGTTATCGATTAAAACTTTAAATGGGGTCATATTATGAGAAATACAATATTCCCTGAACTTTTCAACAAAATATTCAATGTGTAATAAAAATTTAAACCTTTACTTGCTGTAGAATGCCTGAGCCACACCAAGAATTTCAATGTACAAATTGTCACTAATATCCATACACATGATAAACTTGAAACTAGTCCAAAAAGTCAATTTATTGACTGTACATTGTCTATTTAATTTATGTGCTTGCAACTGTGTATATAACTACAACAGGACTGCTGACTGAATCGGCAGAATGTAATTCAGAACAGTTCAATTCTTAACTATTCGTAACACATAGAACAGTTAAATTCTTATTCAGTGTTTTCTGAACATTCATTGTATCATCTACACATTCATTGTATCATCAGCTTGATCAAACAACATATTGTACAGCTTTGCAAATTAGGGCCAGTGGCTGTTGAATCTGAATGATGCAAGACAGTGTTTAGAACATTTGAAGTTTTGCATGTGAAACAAGCATAACAGTGTTGTGTGGTATGGAGGAGGGCCTGTCATCTGCTTTGAACATTGCCTGGACTCAGCTTGTGTTAAAATGAGGAAAACAACATTCGGTCATACAAATTGCATTCCGAACTGAGCGACAAATGATGACTGATGTAAGAGTTATTTTTAGCGCAGTCTTGTACTGTCTGTTGTAAAAGATGCCATCCACGTCATTAGATTTGCTTTGCTTGAAGATTTTCTGTCTCTAGTGCTTGGGAATGTTAAAGTAGTACTAAAATATCCCTGCACTCCTCAATTACACAGAAAATCACCTAAAACACAAAGACATTTGTTGAAAAGATAATAAAACGTGTGTGTTTGCAGATTTAAATTTCAATGCATAGGTAAAATCTGACAATTTAAAATATGTGTTATATATGTAAAGAAATGCAGGGAGCACAGAAAAGCACCAGTCTTATATAAATTCAGGGAATGTCTCCTGTGAATTACAAAATGATTGCCCTTAAACCTCACATACTATACAACACTTTGCTGCTGCATTTGATCCAAACTAATTTAATGTGCCATTTAAAATAGCCCAGAATTTTAAAGCACATTTACTGTGCAGATACTCAGCCCACGAGCAGCAAATTGCTTACAGAAAAAGGATTTATAATAGGGTCATATTCAGAGGGGTGCACACTCGAGTACTATTGAAGCAATCAGAGGCTGATTTGTATGTAATGACTATTTTAACAAATTTTTATGAATTGGGTGCACAATGTAGAGCTGAGTGTATTTCTTTTTTCCCATTAGGAAACAACCATCACTGAAATCAAGCAGAAGATCATGAAGATTCCAGATGCCAGTGGTATAGTTATAGACGGCTTCCCTCGGGATGTGGGGCAAGCTCTTTCTTTTGAGGACCAGGTGAGTGGATTTTATTATTGCTGTTGGTAAAACAAACATTATTATTATTGCTCATAAAGGTAGGGAGTTGAACATACCCCTGACCCTGAGGGCCATATCTAAAGATCAGAATATCACAGAGATTTGCAGAGGGGCTCTTGCAACCTTCACTTAGCAACCACTCAGAACACCCTAGCAACACATTGCAACCCCCAGGAAACTATAGAAACTACATAGCAACGCATGTGACCATTCAGAACACCATGACGACTGTAACAACAGCAACAAGCAACAAGCAGCAAGCACAGTTTTACACAGACAAGCACCAATCTAATTTTGTATCACCAATCTAATTCTGTCATGTACTGTGTGAACTATATACATAAAAATGTGCCTTATACATCACAGGTTATCATTCGGTTTATGAATATTAGTTGCTTAGTACCTGTCACTTCTGTCCAAACTGCAACCTACAATTGCACGAATGATCACAGAAGTGTTAGTTAACAAGTGAACTTTTGTGATGCATTTAGGATTAGTTGTTCAGGTTAGCAGCACGTTTAAAAGCAAGGCAGCACTGAAGATTCAATATAATGTGTCAGTTTTGACATAGCTAATGGACCAGATTATCACGGCTGAGTGGGTAAGTACGTAAGTGGATAATATGGTTGTGAGAGCAGGGCTGATGTTACTGTGTTTACACTACCAAAGTGTTCATCAGCTTTTAAGATAGACTTAGTGACAGTTGGGGAAGACTCAGTTGGCAAAGGTGTACGGATAAATGTTCCATGAGCTCAACAGCTCATGACAGACATTTTCCTTCATGAATATCTCTGGTTTGAAAAAACAGTGAGAAACAGTGAGATTTTATGCCCTGTTGATTTGCACCCACACGAGCGACTTGACCCAGTAGCACACGTCAGAATTCAAATTAATAAGTGAAGCTTTTCATTTGCAGTGTTTTGACAGAAAAATCTTGACAGCTCTCATGTGATGTTAAGAGCTAAGATGCAAGCCCCGCCTCTGACAGGTGTATGTTAATGTCTATAAGCCTGTCAAACAAGAGCTAATGTCAACCTTACACAAAATCTTTGATGGTTACAACTGCGGGTTGTGACAACCATTTATCTCTGAACAATAGCCTATATGCCTGCCTGTTTCATCATGACTAATTACCTGTCTCCCACAAACCTTTCTTTCCCATTCAATACATTTATTATTATGTCTAACCCGGCTGTCCGGTTACCCTCAATTGCACCAGCTAACTGTCTTAAATTAACCTATAAGCTTTCACAAACATAAGATTGTTAACCTGGGTTTTGAATTGGCGGAAGTAACTTACTGCAAATGTCACATACTGCAGATTCCTGCAAGTGATTTGAAAACAAAGTTCTGTCTGTGTACACAAGCCGTAAAATTTAACGAGGGATTAGATATGCCTCCATCTCTCTGTGGCTGTCTGTCCCTCCCTCTTCCGCACCTTCCATTTCACACCAATTATCTAAGCTTAGGCAGACAGCTGTGAGGAACACACTTGTTGTGGCTAGAAAACATTCAAAACACTGTGTCCTCTGTCGTGCATGTCATTGTGTTATGTGGCGTTTACCATGTTGGTCTTCCACTTTCAAGAATTTAACAGTCTGCAATAAATTATTCCTTACATAATGCATCATTTTTCAGTTGTTTGGAGCAGTTTGTTGACAGTGATGCATGACTTGAATTCAGTTTTAAACAGACAGTCACCAATGTGTCATATTTGTTAGATAATCAAACATCAAAACAAGTAGCATTTGCAAACCATTGGCACTAGGCCTTTTCTCAGAACTAAGCACTTTTGCTTTGAAGGCTAGCAGTAAATAGTTAGTTATAAATCATAAATTCATAAGTTATTTAAATTTATAAAAGCATCTTTTGGAGTTGATAAAATCAGGCATTTACCAACCGCTGTGGGTGGGCAGCGAATAAGTTAATTTTCCACCCTGTTTACATAATACAAGCTTCAATATGGCACGTTCCTGTGCATGACAACGGCCCGGCTTCACTGTTACGGTAATTAGTTTATTTCTGTCAGCTGGCTGTGGCAGTTTAGTAAGAGACTAAGATTCAGGGGCAGCATCCCCTGTGTGTCCTTGTTCCAACTTCCTCTGTCGTTATGGGGGTGTTGGCACAATCAGTCAGAGGATTTGTGCCAAAAAAAAAGTGCAACTCACAAGCCTTCTGGAAGAACACATGGCAGCCGCACAGCACAGGATCAGTGCCTCAGTGTTGGAGCCTGTCTGACTTGTGCTGTGCTTATTCCAGAATGTTCTGTGTGGTTTCCAGGCCTGACATGGAAATAATTGTCAATGGATAATTGCCTCATTAGCATACCATATTTATAAGGCTTACACACATTTAGTTTTCATAGGTGACTTGTGTTGTCATTTTGCCTAAGATTTTTCCTTTGTTTCTGCAAAACAAATACAGATTTTGGTAAAAAATGTGTAAACAACTTTAAGTGTGTCTCTTTCCACAAACAGTCAAACTATTCATTTTTGCTTTGGAAATTAGTAACCTTGGTAACAAGAATTTGTTTACCACCATGCATCATGTCACATTCACTGGCTGAGCTATGGCCTAATAATGAGAAATATGCGCCTATTAAAATTATGAATTTTCTGCAAAAATTATTTATTGTAACTTTTCTCCTTGTTTAACCTATCTTCCCTATATTGTTCACACTATAAAAAAGTCACAACTGCCTATATTCAGTTCACCAGTGCACCAGACATACATCACAAAATAACTCGATATTGAATAAATGAGAATTTAGCTTTTCAAAGACAGTCATAAAGCACACTTCACTGAGCACATATTCTTCATTTGTTCCTGAGCTTTAAGGAATCTGTATGGATCAGTGGAAATAGAGGGTGTCAGATTAGTTCAGCTTTAATTAAATGAGTGTGAATACAATAAAACCAGATTAAAAATGGAGGCAATAAATTTACCAGTACATACAACGTTATGAATAATAATGAGTCTGTGTCTGTGGGAGGGCTGGGAAAAGGTTTGAAAAGGCCCTAGTCTATTGTTTGACACTGTGTTTGGTGACCAAGCAACCGAGCAACAGTTCCACCAGTGCTAACCTCACAAACTGAATTAGCTTTGACTCTCACAGAATAGTGATGTGCAGCATTAAAGAGATTTAAAACCCAATTATGAAGCGAGCACAAAATAAGAGGGGATCAGACCACAGCTTTAACAGCGATCATTACAGGATTACAAAATATCTCGACTGGGAGCATACTGTCTTCCCAGCCTGTTCAAATGTCAACTAAACATTATTCCAGTATGTCAGTAGTGAAGAAAGTCTGGGTCTGTGAAATCTGTGTGTTCAGCAGTTCAGGAGAGCGGCTGTACTATTTATTGACATGAGAAAACTTTGGCTTTTAAATTCACCTGCACCATTTGTTCTATGGATATAAATGTTGTGTTCTATGGAACCAGTTGTGTTCGACCTGCTTTGAGTGAGATTTTAATAGGCAACCCAGCCAGCATGGTAGTCATGTGTGCTCTCAAAGAGGCCAAAGGCCACAGCACACTGCACCACTTGTACTTATTATTCTTCTTCTGATTCTTCTGATTCTTCTTCCGCTCTTGAAGTCTATTGCAGTTATGAAATTTGGCACACTGATAGAGAACAGTATGAACATTAACCACACCAATTTTGGAGTCCCTAAATCAATCCCCCTAGCGCCACCAACTGTCCAAACCTTGACTTACATTTGTGCTCATAACTGAACTGTAAGGGCTAGAAACAAAATTGTTTTTTCCTCTGATTCCTTGGTTACTTTTTCAAACTTCTCCTAGGTCCGATTTGCACTAAATTTGATATGCATCATCTACAGACACCCGTGTCAAAAACTTATTAGAAGATTTTTGATTGGCCAATCCATTCTTGTATACTGTAAAAAATAAAAAGTTAAAAAAAGCAACTGGCTGCAAAGCATTGTTGAGTTTATTCAATGTTCATGTTGTGCTTAATCATATATGAAAGTTAACTGAACTTACAGATGTATGTTATGCCAAATCATATATGACAGTTACCTGAACTTACAGCTGAATGTTAAGTCTACTTTGCTTAATAAGTTTATCTAAATATACATTATAAGTTTGTTGAACTGGGAATGAGGAGTTAGGTGAACGACCAGCCCAACTTCAAAAAATGAGTATCTAGAACTACCTAATCCTGAAGTGCAGTAAACTCAAAAATGCTTTGCAGCCAGTTGCTTAATTTTTTCAAGTTGATTTAACTTTTTGCAAGGCTTTATATCTTGCATGTTCCTCAAACAATTTAAGAATAAAATGCAGGCATGGAGTACAAACCGTGCTATAAATACAAAACACAAACAAAATTATCATCAGTCAAGTATTTATTGACATTCCAATGGCACTTTTACAAGTTCAAAAGTTCACATTCAAAATTTGAGGCGGAAAATGATCTAATAAAAAAAACTAAATAAAATCACTCTCAAAGTGCTAGAGTAATGTAACAAAAATATTCTTAAACAGCTGCAGTAAGACAAAAATACTCGAGTCAAATTGTAAAGTGCCAGAATAATAATAAACAGCTGCAGCAAGAAACAATTTTAAAAAGTTGTAATTGAACTTTGTGAAAAGCATGATGGGGCAAACAGCCGTGGGAGTGGAGCCCATCATGATCACGTATTAAACATTTTCAGGAAGCCGAACCATCCGTTTTGCATATGTTGTACTGCAACAGAAACAACAGCTATGACTGAAATAAACTAGTGCAGCTACTTTAATAATTTGTTTTTAAAGGACTGGACTCTTGCTGAGCACTAAGTTTCAAGGCACATAAACACTTTTTGAAGGGTTTCAAACGTGTATTTTAATTCTTTAGGGTAGTCCATGTTGAGGGCATAAATTAAGCCAAAAAAAAGAGTTACAGCAGTGGGAAGGTCATGCACACTATCCAGAACAATCTGTTTCTCTAGGACAACAGCTAGGCACCTAACATTTGGGTTTGAGTGGATGGTGGCAACATCATCTTCAATGACGGTTAAGATTCCCATCTCTATCCCTTTGGTGTGATCTCCTCCTGGCTTTGTGTTCTGCAGTAAAAAACAGCATAAAATCAGTCAAAAACAGGGAACTAATTTGATTTTTAAATAGAAATCTGTGTATTTGTTTTATTTCTTGTTGTCTTCTATATTTAAATGATTTATTCATTTATTCGTACGTCAATAGCTCACCTAAACATGGCTTCAACTTAACTTTCCAAACCGGATGAACGAAATGGTCCCAAAAAGCGCAAAAATGACCAGTTTTTATTTGTAATATAATTTGTGACAATTCATTACTGTTTTAAGCAATGTGCAACACATAAAAAATCTGTTCACATCTCAACAAATGACTTTCATAATATTTCATAGACATTACGTTATATACATTTTGCATATGTGTGAGGAGAAAATGATTGTGTCATTCTGTGATAGTTAAAAGATGATTGAGGGAATCATCTTTTAACTATCCTAAAAGGACGAGATAAGGCACAATGGCTTTATATCACCGCATTACATTATTCGCATTATACAATTTGCATCATTAGCTAAATAAGCTTCTTGAAGTTTCCTGATCACTAATAAAGAAACTAATAAAAGATGTTTACTAAGGACACGTTTCATTTTTACACCAAGTCTGCTATGAAGCTCAGGTTGGTCTCGCAGTTCATCTGTAATGGCGTTGTGCTGTTGTGCTGTGCGCCCCCAGATTGTCAGCACAAACACAATACACTGTACCTTTAAGATGTGTCTGCAGTGCTTTAACAAATACATGCATCATATAAACATACAGAAACAAAAATGCTAAGTCTAATGCTAAACATGCTTCTTCAGCCAAGCAGTGTAGCTCTTCAAAGGTGAAATGGTTGCCAAGCAACAGTTTTTTTTCCATCAGTAAAAAAAAAATCTGCCTTGAAATCCACTACGGCGTAGAGGTTCTACACAAAACTATAAAACGGCCTTAATACTAATGAAATGCAGTCACAGGTGTGTTTTCTGGACATGTGTCCAACTTCATGCAGAGCTGCATATCAATGAGTTTCGCACACTCTCGCGACCAAGATGGCAATACCGTTTAACAAAAGCAATATGCGGCGAGTTATGCATAACAACGCCCCTCAGTTGTTCTGAGTTACTGTAAACCACAGCTGTGTGGCTTATTGCTTTATAATAATCACCCAACAACAGAACTTATTTACATAGCATAACTAAAATGAGGATAAACACAGGCAGTAAAAATGCATAACGCTGTAAAACCATTCTTTACGACAGCCCAACCATATACAACACAATTCACTTCTATAAAGTTTAATGTGTTGTATACTCATTTCATTTTGCTTAATACATTGCAATTGTAAGCAAGGTGACTGAAATACGAGGCTTATTAACTAGCATACTGACTTCTTTCACCATTTTTTGATTTACAATGGATTTATTATTTTAGGAACAAAAAATTGTACTTTAAAACATAACATGTACTTTACTTAACTAAATTTCTATATAAAGCTAATAAAGGACCACTTACCTTGACAAGGTAACATCCACACCCATGGATGAAGTAGTAGAAGCAGGAAACCTTGTGCATAATGTGGCAGCGCATGTGTTAAATGTGCGTTAATGTTAAGTTAAATGCTCTATTTAAGGGATCAAAATATTATGTTTTCTCAACTTTTTAGTTTATATTCATTGGACGAAATAGTAGAAAATTCAGTTAACTTGCTTTTGTTCGTAAACTCAACTTTTTTCCTTTGACTTAAAATGTTAAACCCAGTTTGTTTTACACAACAATTTGCAAGTTGTTTTTTTACAGTGTACTGTGCTTTAACAAATTAGATGAAGAGCGCGCAATAATGAATAGAAGGCTGTATCTTGGCAATGCGTTGGTATATTGGCACGAAACATGGTACGTGTCATCACAGGCATGAACTGAGGGTGCATGCCCCGTTTCGTCACAGTGCCACTTACTGGTCCAGAAATATGAAAAATGGCTATTTTTGCTCATAACTTTTGAGTGCTTTGATCTATAATTATGTAAGTGGTCTCTTTACTCTTGAGTCAAACAATATCTGATGTTCCATGGTGGGTCATTGTGGGCGTCACCCATTTTCAATTTTGTTTTTTGCAATTGCGTATCGTTACGAAACTTTATACAGTTCATCATCACCATAGTCTGAGGTGACCTGCAAAATTTGCTTATAACAAGTGATTGCAATAACATATTGTTATGCAACTTCTATCTTTATATTCTTTGTCTTATGCCGAGTTCTACAATACCTAATTTGTCATATTCAAGGCTACTTCCTGTTGGACATTTAAACATTTGTTGTTAAAACTGCTTTTTAGAACTCCTTCTACTGTGTTTGTCCGAATTGCACGAAATTTGGTATGCATTATCTACGGACATCCCTGAGAAAATGTTATTATGTGTTCTATTATGTGCTATTATGTGTTTTCGTACAGCGCATCAACGAATTCGATGATAAGCACACACTATAGGGTATAAGACTGTATCTTGGCAACGCTTTGGTATATTGACACAACACTTTGTGAGTGTCATTGTTGCAACATCCTGACTTCATTAAAAACAAATTGGTGACAGCTTCACCTGCTGGCCAAAAATTATAAATCACTTTCTTGTGCTTTAATGGTTTTACCCATGTTTTCTTAAATCATTTTTTCTAATCTTATTTTTCTTAATCTTATTGCTCAAGCATCAAATGCTTCACATAGTGCCGCTCATGGGCTTGACCCCGTCATTGCTCCTTGCAGCTATATTTATATTATAAATTGTAATTGTAATGTAGCCCATAGTAATGAGAATATAGTGTTGGGGCTTATGCTACTTCTCAACATTTTACATACACATTTTGTGTTATATGTTACATGTAGACAATGAGTAAGCATGAACAATAAGCTAGTCCAGCTTAAGCCTAAATGCTTATATAACTCAATTACTTAAACAACACTGATATTGGACATCAGGGTAATTTAGTTGACTTTGATGTGGTTACTGGCCTTTAATGTCAAATTAATAAAAGTTAGCTCATGATTTTGTTTTTCTGTTTTGGCACTAAAGTGCCTCTGCTAATGTGGTGCTGTAAGCCTGAGGTTGTTGAAGCTCTTGTCTTAGTTTAGTTGACATGTGGCACAGTGGTTTGACTGAGGGCTTTGCTGACGGTGACGCTATAAAACAGCTTTATCTGACATACTTAGAGAATAGTTCACCCAAAAATTCTCTTATTATTCACTTACACTTATGTCTGTCCAAACCCTTATGCTGTTATTATTTTTCTGTGAAACACAAAAATACAGCATTTAAAAAATCACTATTGCAGCCATTACAACACTATGTGCAGGGGCTGCCGAGCTCTAAAAAGGACAAAAACAAAAAATGTTTTTGGCCTCACCATCCCTTTAAAATGGGGAAAGAACATTTTATAGAGTGGATGTGACAAAAAAACAAAAATGAAAGGAATTTACAAATGCATGATACTAATGGACAGGTAAGAACCAGAATGGTAAAAACACATAAAAACAGGAAGATAAAATGAAGAGAAAATAGAGCTCTATTAATAGATTTCAGAGATTAGCAAAAGGCTAATACTGCAGAGAGACTAGTGAGAGACGGGAGGACAAGAGTGTTTCTCAAAGGGCTGTTATTATGGTTCTATAGATTCAGTCAGTTTTTTAGTATAACTGGCAGGGGCTCTTTGGGGTTTTTAGGAGTAATTTCCTTTAAAACAACATGCCAGATATTTTCTGACAATCCTTTGAGACATAGCACCATTTTATCTTGAATTCACAACATCTCATGGGCTCGTAGCACTTCTTGCCCTTTAAAATCATCTGACAGTTTGAATACTGCCATTTAGTTCAGGCTGTTATGAATTGATCCATAATGAAATGTTTGTGGGGTCCCAGCATGGCTGAATATTATGCTTACTGCGAATTAGTCTACACGTGCAAATATTTGCTGTGGGATTATTTAATTATCATTCACGGCACACAATGCTTAAGATGATAATGGCTCTTTTGAAGATTTACATGCTGGATTATATTTTTCATATATATATATATATATATGAAAAATAAATATTCTATAAATCCTTCGTTCACCTTCACACTGCGTTCCTATAGCAACAGGTTCTAACAATGCCAGGGTCATGGGTTTCATTCCTAGGGAATACATGGATGTATTAAAGGCAGGGTAGGCAATCTTTTCCAGAAACAGTTGTTGTTATACTGGTTGAAAGTATCTTCACATCTGATAGCAATCACTTGTGATCTAAATATATTTAAAAATGTATATGTGTTATGTAGAAAGTGCAGGATCATAAAATCATAATGCAATTAATAGTCTGAATTGCATTCAGTCCGAATGCAATGATAAGATGTTTTATTTGTCTGTCAAACTATGTAATTGCATACCATGGAACACTTCTGGTGGAGGTGTGACTTTGAAGAGCACTCTAAAGTGACAGTGGGAGCTTATGCTTTATCAAAGCTAGCTTGCTATTACTAGCCTGTTCAAAACTGCCTACCATACATTTAAATGTATATTGCACAGTTAGTTGCTGTGAATTAAATCATTTAATGAAGACATAAATGTTCCAGTATGTTCACTGAAAGCATGCAGTACACTGTTAGCCTCTCAAGCTCTAAACAAAATGAGTCTTAGTTTTTAAAGCCATATGTTAAATTTAAATATAATACTGAAGCGAAACTCATAGAAATCTGATATTTGGCATCTGTGCTTCTGGGTTGAAATTGAGGAAAGCCACATGGGTTTGGGACAACATGAGGGTGAGTTAATGACAGAATATTCCATTGTGAAGTTTACTTAAAAAACATCTTGTCAGAGTAAAGAACTGACATACATTTGGAGTGAATGTCAGAAAGAGATCTCAGTTCAAAAATGGCAAAAATTCACGTCAGTTTCTTAGCTTACACTGACAATTCGCCTGCCAAGCTTCTGTTGAGATAATCAGCATGCTTTTCTGTTTTGTGACAAGCTTTCAGGCTGTTTAGAACTGACATTTCTAGTTTTTTTTCTCCCAGTGGGTGACTGATTAAATACACATTCCCAAAAGGCTTCTCATCAGGCAACTGGGTACAGGATGGCAGCCCATTTTGGGTCAAATACCTGCCCTTTAAGATCACGATGTAGCGAACACTTAATGCACATAAACTCAGTCTAGTTCTGCTGCCAGTTTGTCACATAGACTAGATAAAATCCAAGATGTTAATTTAAGCTTTCAAGTGTATTGATTTTTAATTATCCCAGGACAGTTGTTGTCAGTCAGCTGAACAGCAAATAAACCTTCAGTTAACATGAGACTTGACATGCTGTTTGGGCGGATGCAATTAAGATCTGTGACATATTGGACCTGATAAGGATGCTACAAGCAAATTAATTCTCTTTCAGCTAAGCTTTCTATAAAAACAAATGCATTGTTTGGCTGTCTTTGTGTGTGTATGAAGACAGAAAATATTATGAGCTCAGAATAAAAGCATGATAAGTCAATGGAAAATCACTTTATTGGAAAATCAGTTTGTATGCGTGTGTGTCCAAAGCAACTAGATATGTTATCAGTTTTTGATATTTCTCTTGTTGGTATTTAACAATTGTTTAGTTAACTGCGTCATAGTAACCATAGCAACTGTTTCTGTTTTACACTGTATGTAGCAATTTTCAATGTAACAATGTTCTTATACAGGTGACATTGGTTCAAACCCTGAATTGTTAAAAATGCTCTTAAATTTCTATGGTTTCATAAGTGGGCGTCTAATCATACATCATGTCTGATGTATGATTAGATTTCTCTCATCAAACATCTATATAGTGTTTTTGCATTATAATGTAAGGTCGCTTCAACTACATCTTTAAAGATCACAACTAAAGTCAAGTTGCTTTGAACTTAACAGTGTGAAGGTGACTATAAATTAAATTGAAATGAGACATTAGCTTAAGTGCCTGCTGTTCATTCTCAGTGAAGGAGACACTGACCTGCTGTCTCTGTCCCTGCAGATCTGTACTCCAGACTTGGTGGTGTTCCTGGCCTGTTCTAATCAGCGTCTGAAGGAGCGTCTGGAAAAGCGTGCGGAGCAACAGGGTCGCCCGGATGACAACCCTAAAGCCATTGATCGACGCCTGACTAATTTCAAACAGAATGCCGTCCCCCTGGTCAAATACTTCCAGGAAAAGGGCCTCATCGTCACAGTAAGGAATTCCTTTGCATGTGCAGAATGACATAACATAAACACATGGAAGCAATAAAATAAATTGATACAGTAAAGAACTGATGGATAAGACAGCATGGGATAGGACAGGGTAGGATAGGATGCGAAAGTAAAGGATACTTTAGGAAGAATAAGTAAGGACAGGATAGGACACAATAGCAAAGTATAGGACGCGACATGATACAAAAACATACAGGATAGGAGTCCCAAAAAACAACACCTGTTGTAACTTGTACCATGTGTAACTTGCACAATAGCATTTAATACATTGTAAAATGATGCACAAAGTAGTAGCAATAACTCATTATCCAGACTAAGTACACATTTTCTAAATGTGTTCATTAAAACTGCATTATTTCAGGCTATGCTGTAGGCAGTTTAGTGCCAAGAGGAAGAGGCATGCATAATTTATTTTACAAATCAAACCGGTATGAGTTTGATACATAATTGTTTAGGTAAGTGACAGGCTAATACACCTGCATGCCTTTCAGGAATCATGTTATGAAATCCCAGCAGCAATTAAATGCGGCAATATTAAAATGCACTGACCAGGTGCACGTGCAACACAAAGTCCCACTGCTGTCAGTATCATTAAGACATGCTCTTTATCACTCTGAGCAATTAATACAGCTGATCTGGGAGCAGCTGGAAATAAAGGCAGTTAGATCTACCACTGTGAGCTTCTCTTAGTTAATAAACAAAGGTAATGAGAATGTAATATTGGAAACTGATTGCATTATTTTAGTCTGGAAATCACAAGGGACAGATACAATTGAGGAGAAAGCGATAAAAATATTAGAAGCAGGGGAATTTAAGACAGTGAAATGCAATACATGTCAAATCAGAGTTACATTTGAGATTTCATATGGCACATACCAATCAGAGTGTTTTGTTTATCATTTTCTTCTGCCTTGAAATGGCTGCAGGGGAAACGCTCTTGCTTGAAATGAGATTTAAGCTAAAACAGAAACACAACTGCTCTGGTACTGCACACGTTGTATCTTTAACAGACATTTGGCAGTAGCATACAATGCAATTCAGTTGAAGTGATAATGCAATGCAAGTGATAATGGAGTTCTGTGTTGTTTCCTCTATTCTCATTTTACTAAGGAATAGTTCACCCACAAATGAAAAGTCTGTCATCATTTAACAGCTGTCATATCACTTTCTTTATGGAAGATAAAACCTTTAATGGTTAAAAAGCTTTTTGAATTGGATAAAGGATATTTGAGTTTATGAGCTTGTGATAAGCCAAATCCACCTCTTTATGGATTCTTCCTCTGTACTGTCTGCTCTGTGTGTTTATGCGCCCAATCACGAGGCATGCAGTCGCTAACAGCCTACATTTCACCTGCTCCTGTGCCAGCTGAGACTGCCATGCCAAAGCAAGAGAAAAAGCAAAAGATTTTAAATCTAAAGTGAAAAACAGAAAAGCAAAGCACTCACACCATTTTAAATAAGATGGATTCTGTTTTCTCTAGTTTCAGGTGACCTGTCAGCATGAGCAGGTCTGGGTGACGTCGGTGTGTGATCAGGGGTAGGATAGACAATTCTTAACATTTAGACTAGAGTACTAGTTAATCTTTAATTTAATCTTTAAATTTCTAATTTTTTCTTCACAAACAAATGTAGCATTTACAGTCGGATGTAACGTAGACAGTGTCAGAAGCATCATGTTCTTTTAAATTTAAGGTGCAATAAGCTATTTCTGCTAAACGCTGATGAACATTTAAATCAACACCCAAACAAACAACTTTGGGAATATAATGTGCCAGATGTCTGTTCTGGGTGTGTGTGGCTGTGTAAATAGGAGAAATAGTGGATTGGACAATCAGCCACAACACCATAACACTCTTGTCGATCAGCAAAGGGGGGCATATGCAGCAGCTGTTAGTCATTTCCTGTGTTGCATAGTATGTTTGTTATTATTGAATGTATTATTTTGCTTAGCGCACCTTTAAGGACCAGCTTCTAAAAAACATTTAAGATCGATAATTAAGTTACATGGTTATTGTAGAAAAAACAACAGAAATTCACATTTACATAATTCATAAATTTGTTTGGTCCAATTGAGTGGCACATTCCACAGATCATTTATAATCATTTATAATCATAACCCAACAACCCATGTGTTTCTATAGACATCCTTTTTTCCCTAATGACAACAAAATGCCACTTGCACTGAACATGAAAAACACACAGTTACATAACAAAGCCAACCTTGTTAAATCATCAATAAAAACAAAAAACATCAATGATTAACAAATATATGCTTTTCCTCCCTATCAACACTTTTCCTTTTGACAAGACTTAATTACCTGCTGCTAGATTGAGGGCTGTGGTGTTGCGTGGACTCCTGCTTTGCAAGGCCTCTCCACAGAGCGTAAATAAAGAGTCAGACAGTATAGCTATCAGCTTAGACGTGACAATCTTCACTGTTTGCTGCACTGTATTTACTGCCTCTGAGGCTGGAAAGATTGAAGGGGGGATTGGAAGCAATGACTTCAAAACAAAGTATCAGATTAGTGTCAGTTTAGCAAACATTGGAGACATGCTAGCTTATTTGACTCATGCCATAACTTCTATTTTTTTGTGGTCCACTTACAACATTGAGATGTTTTTTGTCTAAAAATTGTATTTTTGCCTGAAAATATTGAATGGTCAGTTTTTGTCTGCTGTGCCTTTAAAACATGTAAAGCATGTAAAATGATTAGAGCATTTGATACACTTGTTGCTGGATTGCTGTTGGATCCAATAGGGCCTCATCTTTTAATAACACCCTGCTTTTCAGAATGAGGCACTTTTGTAGCTTAGGTCTTTATCATTGAGGATTAAGTTTTAAGTCATGTTACAGTGTTTTTGTATTACAAACCCTTGTCTTCTTATTTTTGAAAATCAAGAAAAATTTGGTCCCTTAATATGGCTATTCTAGAGTGCAAATTAAAACTTAGTGAGACACGACATTATAATCTATGATAATGTATTTTGGTAAAAGCAGAGTAATTTATTGTACCTGTAATAAGTGTAAACATTTGATTGGCACTGTAGGCGGGTGTACGTTATTTTAATAAGATGTGTTTATCTGGTATAAAGTGTGAAGGCTTGTGTTAAATCTTCTGGCATTTGAAACGGCTGGATGTGATTCAGATACAGCTCAGACGAGATGACTTCATTAATCTCTTCCATCTGTGCCACCAAGTCCAATATCCACCCAAGTACATTGCAATAATCAGCTGTAAGATGACATTAATAAGATGTCTTTTCTTATTAACGTGGATTTATTTCTTCAACTTCACAGGAAAGTCTAAAATTTGTTGTTTGAACTTATTTGGCTTATTTGGCTATATACTGCTATAATGAAACAGCATAATTAAACAACAAACAATAAATATTACCTCCATGTTAACGTAAGCTTTTGGCCTCACATTTTGATGATGGCTTGTTTATGCTTCTGTTTAATCCAAGTGCTCCAGGTTTGGTTAGTATGGCCAACAGCCTTTTAAAATTAGCCATAGTAAATTATCCTTATATTATTAATATAATTATACTTATAATTAATAATATTAATAATATTATTAATAATGTAATTCTCCTTATATAATAATAAATAAATAATAATAATACTGATAAAATACAATATATTAAAAACAACATATACATAACATGCTAATATTTCATTATAGTATAGTAGATGTTTAACTGCCACCCAATTCTTGTTCTTACAATTGACAAATTCATGTCATAGCACAAGATAGCCATTAGGTAAGGTCTTAGGACTGCATGTTAGGGTCTTAGGACTGGTGCCATCAGCCGAACAGCAATCTCATGAAGTAATTTTTCTACAGCTCCCAAAGGAAAGCTCACACTACAGGACTCACTGACTACCTGACTACCTGAACCACTGTGGTGCTCACACTACACAACAAGGTTTCATCATCTGTCATATTCTTGTCATAGCAATATGCATACTACACAATGCCAACAAGGTACACAAACTACAAGACCTGTGGTCAGCAGGCAGTTGTGCATAACATTAAATTCACATTTATTTGTATAACGCTTTTCACAATACATATCGTTTTAAAGCTGCTTTACAGAAAATACATCATGCAGGAACTTGAACAATTTTCATTTTCACCATCTGCACTGTGTTTGGCTGGATGAGTTCCACCTTGTTGTTGCATCACAACACTACAAGATTATGTGGAAATAATATTAAACATGTTTGAAAGTATAGCAGTGTCGCAGTGGCTGCTTGAGACCGGCTCAGATCACGGTGCTGTCCTATCCATAATTCCTACTCCTAAAACATCGGCAACTGCAGCAAGCACCGATTTGACATTGATCTGGGGGTTTTGTCACAGACCTCAATAATCTGTCTGCAACAGCAAAGTGTGGCCAAAAGTCATGTAGTGTAAGCTTTCCTTTAGGGACTAGTCACAAGTTCAGTGGTCTCATTAGCAGAAATGGCAGATTTTTAAGTTTCTCTGACTTTTAGTCTTTTGTAATTTTATAAAAATTCTATTCTATAATGATATTTTACTGTGTTTTGTATAGTGTCTTTTATTGGATGTGTTTAGAATGTCGTACTTGCTGTGCAGTGCAGTACTATAAATAAAAATGTGTTTGTATCTATTTAGAGGGATTGATTTTCTTTCATAGTGAAATTGCTTTGTATCCTACTGGCCAATCAGAAATCAATAAAGTTGTATTGCTCTGAGTTTGGTCTTTCAAAGCTTAGGGCAATGGACTTCTCAGCTTTGTTTAGTTTAGGTATCAACATTGTATCTGAGGTTTTCCCAAAATCGTTTAAAAGAGAAAAGAAAATTGTTAACAAATAAATAAATTCAGAGCTATAAAATAAATGTGGATAGCATAATTTGGCTTTGGAAGAATTTGATAAAAAATGTTTGAGTTCATACAGAAATCACTAATCACTGATAACTGAATTTAGAACTTTAGAATTTGAGCACAGTTTGTGACATTGTTGAAATCTCTTCTGAACTATAAGAAAGATCTGAGAAAACTTCAGAGAAGCAAATGGATTACTTTGTATTTTAAAAAAGTATTAAATACTTCATTTTTAATAAAAATTTGCTTATTATTGCCAAACTTTCTTACAAGGTCTGTAAATCTGAATTTTTTCTAAACTTACAGAAGTGAAGTAAAATCTGTCTTTTATATGGTTTACGAATTCTTTCCTCTATGTAAATGTGCCACAAGGAGATATTTGGCATTGTATGATGCAGTAAATCACATTTAGTAAAAAGAGAGGTGAAATAAATACTTACTTAATAAATACATCAATCACAGCTGTCAGAGAACAGAACCCACTAAGCTGCTCATAGAATTACATAGCAGTGAATTATAAATTCATTTACAAAGGGAGGTGGGGGAATTGGAAAAAAGAACATAGAGAAAGGTAGAGATAATGGAGTGCTGAATGTGTCATATGCAGAGGAAATATGGATTCTCTCAAATTTAATGGAATTTGACTTTTGCTTTTTCATGCAACAAGGTCCCTTATTTACACACCTCCATGTTGTTCTGTATGATATTCTTTCTGCTCTTGAACACAAAAGGTGAATTTTAAATAATAACATATAACAGTTCCATATAACAGTTATATAATAAGTTTTGACATTAGTAAGAAATATTCATTTTAACTTAAAAATAAAAGCATTGAATTTTTCATTTACAGTACTGTGCAGAAAGTCTTAGACCATTATCATCTTTGTTTTAGCAAAGTTGAATCACATCCTTACCTATTTTGCGGTCTCATTTTTATTAAGATTCAAACACAAAATACAGAAAAAATGTACAGAACATGGTCATTATGACATTACTTAAACACCATTGCTTAAATTTATTGGTGGCTTAAGACTTTTGCACAGTAATGTACATCATGCCTTTATTTAAAGCAACTTATATTGAATTGGCTTGCGGATTCCTGGGAATCAAACCCATGACCATGCCGTTGCTAGATCCATGATCTATCAGTTGAGTTACAGGAACCCCAGCCCTGTTTGTTATTGTTTAATTTGATTGACAGCTTTAAATATAACACAAAACCTAAGCAAGCAAGCACTGGTGGTTGAGATTTCCTCACTGTGCTGTATGTTGTAGGAGAGAAATCACATCAGTTGTCGTGGGTGACTGACTCTTAAGTGGAGCGAGAAACACATGCTGTGCTCCCCTCTAAGATGGTGTGTTTGCGTTTTAGTGATACCAGGCTGAGCGTCACATCTCACGGAATGTAACTGGCTGCGTTTCAGGTTGGAAGTCATAGATGTGAAATCTTTCCCCAATCACCCCTGCAGTTCCCATGGCGACAGGGTCTCTGTGGGCTGCAGGTGAAAAGGATATAAATAATGTTGCCCTCTTTTGGGTTTTTTTGGTAATTCCAATATTAAACAAGTTTAGAAGCATAGATATTTAAATGTATTGAAAAGAAAGAAGTTTTATTTTAATTGTTAAAAAATGCATTAACAGGACTGAAGTTATAATGCTTGCATGTCAACACATTTTTCTGGCTTCCTCTCCTTTCGCTCAAAATTCTTATTCCTATAGAAAAAGAGATCTCCATCTGCTGAATTTATTTGCAATGAATTGGTTTAGCAGCCTATCTTCTTGTCATAGGAAGTTGCAAATATTGTCAGTGATGCAACTGGTCGGAGAATTAGAAGAGACTGAAGTCTTATATAAGAAATACAGGCTTCCCTGAGGTAAATGAAATGTGCCATCAGCTAAACGCAGTGTAGTTTGTGTGCTGGATGTCAAACTGTCATTGTCATTCTAAAGTTTGCTGCTGTATGTCTCTTTCTGCCTGCAGGCCCTATATAAGCAGTTTGAGAGTTGCAAACTGTAAAGCTTTACCTAAAACCATCATAAAATTCTAGGATGGCATTTTATAAAACTTTTATTTAACCTAAACTGAGAACTAGTTATTGTAATGAAGCAGGTTTGATCAACATGTCAACTGCAGCACTAGGGGCAATAAAACACAGGGGTGACTGCATTAAAGGTGAAATGAATATGAAAGCAAAACATTGCTGCTCATCCTTTCTCTTCTTCCTGTTGAGGCTTAACATGACACCTTCTTGACACCTTCTGCAGATTTCTGCAATGTCTTTGTTGATTCAAAACATGACATTTTTCTGTCATGAAAAGTAAAAACTGTTTTCTAGTGAAACGGTCCTGTGCAGCCATCTAATTGTCTTCTGTAATTTTCATTTCATTACATTGCGATTTTAACACTAGCTGATTAGCCTGTAGTTTACTTTTTAAACAAAGATACACAGCTTAGGTAGAATTGAACGAGCTATTTAAGTTTAAGTTCATTTTATTTATATGGTGATTTTCATAATTTTGCATTAAAAATATAGAGAAGAAAATAAAAACAGGTAAAATATAAAATACATGGTGTTATGGAATTTTATTTCAATTATTCCTTAATTGCAGAACTACAGAAAAGTTCTCACCACAAATCTCTGCATAGATTATTCAGTTCTAGAGAGTGATACTAGATATTCCCAGATTGACTCAGAGGTGTTTAAGTGTGCCTCTGGATTTGAAAAAAAAAACCTTTTTCTGTACACAGTGTTACGATGGCTGACAAGGAGAACCCATACGCAGACAGCTTACAATAAACAAGACTTTATTAAATAAAAACTCCCTCGAGGGGGATAACTCAAAGAACTAAACTTAAACAAACACAAAGACAACAAGAACATATTCAACATATAACAACCGGCACAAGACAGCAAACACAAAGGCATTAAATAGGGAAAGAACTAAGGAGGGTAATAAGGGAGAGCAAGTAAAGGGAATTAACTATAAACAGGATTAACAAGGAAACAAGGGGGCGGGGGTGGAAAGCACATGGCCAATGTAAACAAAGGCCATGTGCTTCCACAAAAAACAAAAACCCAGAGCATGAGTCCAGATCCTGACTCAAGAACCAAGACCTGGATTGGGTCAGGATCTAGACATCATGCTCTAACATAAAACATGGCAAGGGAACTAGGAACAACTCAAGACAAGAATCCAGGACACTGACACACCCTGACACACAGGATACCATAAACCAAGAGGAGTACATGTTATTATAGAAGAGAGATTCACAGGCAGTGGTAAACTGATGTAGTTTCTCAAAATCACATCCCCCTTCGAGATTTACATTTACATTTAGTCATTTAGCTGACGCTTTTATCCAAAGCGACTTAGGAGATATAATAGGTTTCATGATTCTTACGTTCATTTGATCCAACACTGATGTAGCATATTGTAAACAGGTTTGGCTTGGTGTCTGCAGTAGGACTGTGCAGCAGAATTCAAACAATTCTCTGTAATTTCCCTATATTCATAAAAAATGCTTGTATAGACTGGAACTTACATGCTTTGGATTTATCTCTAAAGTAGTATGTGATTTCTGTGCCATTAGAATCACCAAAGTAATTGAAAACAATTAAGCAGTTTCAAAACAATCATAATCTTTGCAGAGATCATTAGGTTGATTGTTTCCCCCAATTGGCTTTCTTATGGGTGTACCTGAATATCAGGCTGAATATAGGACAGCTACTTTTACTCTACTTTAGAGAAAAACTGCTTTAAGCATCTGCCTTTTACTGATTTAACCAAAGCAGTTTTCTTATGACCCCTAATTATATTTGCTCAGAATTACCTAGGGCATGAATGCTGCGACTCTTGGTGTAACAGATGCAGGTATAAGATCTGAGAACACCAGATGAATACATTCCATGTAATGAATTACCTGGAAATTGAAATGAAAACTGCCTGAGCTCTGTACTGAGCTCGTTTCATGGACCACCAAACTGATACACAAGCACAAGCACAAATTGCTTCTCTAAGTCCTTCTCAGCTAGACCTTAATGACAGACGTCAAAAGAGCGGTCACAAAGTGACAGATTACTCTATGCACGATGCCTCTGTTTGTCTTCTGCTTATGTAAGAGGCTCATCTCTGCCTGATAAACAGTTTCATTAACCATCATCATATCTGATCTTTTTCATAATCAGTCAAACAAACAGGGAGGAACAGTTAGTGTTAAATATAGATTTCTCTGACCTTCATGTCAATACTTGTCTACTTGTCAAGTGTTCTTGGCACATTGTTGAGTTTCCGTATCAGGATCCACAGTGGCAGATATGTGCCAGACTTTGGCATACAGTGGGGTCACCACGACTGTGATAACAATAAGGTATTTTAGTCCAGTGGTGGCATGGAGAAAATATTTTGACCGACCCATACCTGATCTTCTCACTTGTGCCTGCACTGACAGTTAAAGCTCCGCCTCTCCCCATTAGAAAAGAAAATATGAGGCAGAGGGAACTTGTTTATTATTTATTTGTGCAGTTTTCTTATTTATGTGACATTCTAACATTTTTCCATTATCTAACATTCTACTTGAACACAATACACAGATTACCCAAATTATGCCCTTTATATGTGTTTTTCTTTGTAAAAACATGTGCGCTCCATTTACACCCCACCATTTGAGAAACACTGTTCTAGTCCAATCCTCAGCAACCCTCCATGTAGTGCATTAACGGGTGAGACCCTCAATGCTCTGTCCATAATACTGTTAAATATGCCACAATTTTAGGAAACTCAAATAATTAACAGGATACTGAACTCCATTAACAGGATACTGAAGCCATATTATTTTATTATTTTAATTCTTTTTCTTTTGAAGGTAAATTGGCCCCAGCTCAGCAGTTTGGCACATTCTGTTTGTGCTGAATAGTGGGGAGTCACATGCGCTGATAGTGGATGTGTGCGTGATAGAGTATGACTCAAGGTGAGTCTGACTGAGCTCAACTTGTTAGGTTGGGTGGATACTCAGACCCCCTTAATTTTTGAGAAGTGTTAAACTATGCAGCACAGTGGGAGGGGGAAAGGAAGTTGCAGGTACAAATGTCACGCAGAGAAATTTCAGCCTCAAATTTGCTTGGTTGCATGGGAGGAAGGAATTTCCGGATATTTGGCCACTGTAGAAAGAAGTTCAGCTGAGTTCATTTTAAAGGTGCAAGTAATGACAGCGATGTGAATAATGACCCAGGAGGAATCGCTGCTAGTTTGGGACCCAATCATGATTTCCTCTGCTTGTTGCTATGGTGAAGTGACCTTCATTAGACTGTCTGAGGTAGAATGATGTGGAATACAGTATTTCTGAGTTATTTAAAATGATTTGAAAAAGTCAAGGGGATGTTGAAGTATTTGATTTTATTCTGTGTAGCAGGTTAATGTTTAGGCAAATCGAGTTGATTTAAAAACACAGCCTTTTTTTGGCAGCCTTTTTGTCCATGACCTATCAATATGCATCGATTAAAATACATAATAAATACATCCAGTACAGTGCAATGAAGTACATGATATGGTTACCCTGTCCCTTTATTAGGAGTCAAGGATTCCACAGATTTGTTTTACTGAAAAGAATTCTAGATGTCGCTCTATATGGATCTATATTGTTAATCACGATCACCTGTTTCACCCTGATTTGTAGCCCTATTTAAATCCTCCTTTGTGCTGTTTAGTTTGTCGGTTATTGTGAATTATTGTGAATGATTGTTAAGGCTTGGGGTTTGTTGTTTGATGTATTCCTGTGGACTATCCCGATTGAACTACGCTACTGTGCGTCTGTTGTTGCTCTTGTTTTGATTTGACGGTTAGTGTTTGTATGTTTCCACATTATTAAATATTTTTTGTTATTTATTCCGCATACCGCTCCTTCGTCCTGGTTATTCCAATCTCGCAAACACTAAACTGTAACAATAATTGTGTTCCGTGAGAATTCCGTGAGCTTGTCTTGTGAAATCATATCTACTCATATTAATGATATCTATCATATTACTTTTTTGTGCTCAGGAAACATTTTTGTGCTGATTTCTATAGTTTAGAAATATAGTTTATAACTAACTGTTATAAACAAAGGTGGCTGGTCCTATAAATCCTTGTAATAGTGAAGTGCTATTGGGATGAAAGGTGAAGAGCTGGATGGGACTGAAGGTGAAGAGCTGGATGTGATGAAGGTGAAGAGCTGGATGGGATGAAGGTGAAGTGCTGGATGTGGATGAAGGTGAAAAGCTTGTTGAAGGGAATGAAGGGATGGATGTTATTGAAGGTGATCCATCAGGATCTTCTTCTGCTATCTTGTCCACTTCCTTGCATCCATCAGGTTGAAGTTCATCAACATCCATTGACTCATTTCAAGGTTTTGATCTAAGGTTCAGAACTAAGGAACACAAGGACTATAGGAGGGAGAACTGGGGTTCTGGAGGAGGGCATGAAACTGCTGATGTGCTAAAGGTAACTAAATCCAACAAAAAAGTCCATGGTGAGTGGAGGGTGGGAGGAGCCAAGGAGAGCCAGGAGCAGGAGAAGTCTGGCAAAAAACAGCTAGTCCAGCAAGGAAGTAGGCCCACGGTGGCATTGAGGGAGATTAAAGCCATGGTGGAGAAGCCCTCAATGACACCATGGGTGTGGATGATAGAGACAAAGCCAATGGCAAGAAATCCCAGAGTAAAGACAGCAAGCAGGTGGACCAGAATGTCAGGCTTTAAAGTCCATGACAGAGCCGCAGCGACGACTCTAGGTCTATGGCGAGACAACGTCAGACCAAGGTGGAGCTTGAGAGTCAAGGGAGCTCGGTGGAGCTGGGGAGGGAGGAGCCAGGGCAACAGGCCAAGGTGGAGTAATGTGCACAGCAACTAAAGGTCAAACTTGACAGAACCAAAAATCAATGAAACAGAACATACATATTGCATATATAGAGAGTACCTTTCCTCTGTATACACAAACCACACAACATCTGATATCAGTGATTACACTCACAATATCACCATACATAAAAACAACACACAACCTATGAATCAGCCTGCATCAAAATGTTTTCTTTGATTTGATCTTGAATAAGTGAGTAATTTCAACAGGGCCCCTTGAAGTTAGACTTTACTTTTTCCATTTTAGGAGTAACTGCACTGCAGTTATAAGAATCCATTACAAGAATTTACTGATATAGTTTCAATCAAAGAGATAAGTAAGGTACTCCAGAGGGTGGGCTATTGTGGGGCTTTATTTGAAGTTCATCCCTTTAACAGAAAAATAGACCAATTTAATTAGGCATTTTAGACTCTTTGGTGGCTGGTTCCTTTACTGTTGCCACAGAGGGTTTGATGTCATTTCCTGAAAAAAAGAGTCAAGAGTCTTGCTCTGAAATGATCCTTGATGAAAGCACTTGATGAGTGCACTGGCGAATCAGGTCTTAGTAGATGTGTATGACATTGATTAATAATTTAATTACTGCAATTCATTGAAGTTGGTTCTTGTCAGACTTTAATTCTTGGACACGTAATATGTTATATTGAAAATCTACTTTTTCAAATTCCTCCCACAGCGTTTATCCGATTTGCATGAAACTTGGTATGTAGCATCTAGAGATACTCACAACAAAAGGTTACGTAATTTGTGTTGATTGGTCAATTCATTCTCTTATAATGTGTCAGGGAATTTACTTTTTATGTGTTTTTTGCAAGACTTTTGTATATTGAATTTGTAGGTTAAATCATTTTTTTGTGTTATTGTGGGTGTTACTTGTGTTTTCTTTAACAGGCAACAGGACATGATGTCATGCTGCGTAAATAAATAAATATAGGCCTAATACATTCAAACCGTTAAAATGTACTACACCTAATAATATTTGTAAAACCTCAAGTCATGCAGCTTCTCTTCATAACTGATCTTTGTATTCTCTTCATTAATATATATTTATAGAACAGAATAATAACACTTTCAACACGAGAGTTTGCTCCTGGTTCAATTTCAGTCAAAAGTAATTTGTGACACTTACAGTGTCTGTTGGTAAAACATCTTTTTACCAACAAACTGGCAAGTTAGAGTCAGTGATTTGCAACTTGTATGTATATGTAAAAAATCTGCTCTGAATTCTCCATGTATGCATGTGCCTTGTGATCTTTTATTCACATGTATCAATAGAAGCGAATCTAACCGAGTGTGACACTCCTTGGCTTTCAAATGTGCCTGTAATAAATGATTGATGATTTATCACATGGTTGTGTGGGTTCATAGGCACCTGTCAAGAATATTTATGTCTCTGACTGCTACAAACACAAACCATATGCAAACTATGCAAATTATACAAATCAATGAACAGCAGACTAGGAAAAGCCTCAGGACATTTATTTGGATATAATGTCCTGTATTAGCAGTTTTCAGACACTTAAACCAGGTGCACACTGTATTTGGTGCACACAGGTAACATGATTGCCACTATAAGCCAACACTGTGGAACTCAGTTTTCATTGTGTTAGATTGTACAACAGCTGACTGATGAAGAATACCCATTCAGAGTTTTACGTTATCATTCTGTGACAGAATTTTATTAGAGCAAAAGTTTTATTGTGAAGGTCATTAATCGGCAGTTGGCAACATGTCAAACTAGCAATCAAAGGATACAGATTTTGACCTAGGATCACAGGACTCTTTTAGGATTCTCAATGTGTCTCAAATGGTCAAATCACGCAGCGTGTACCCAGTTTTAGTCACTGAATTAGACCCACCTATACACCCTGTCTCCAAAACCACATCCTCTAGATATATCAGACCTGAATATATCAGATGCATAGCATTCTTTGATTGGTTTATAAATTTTGGCAATTTACAGAGCTAAGGTCTGTCACAAAGACATCTCGTAAGACAGTTATTTGATAAATGATACCTGTCATGTAGAGGGGACTTTCATATGTGGTATCATATGACAGGGCTCCAAACCTCAATATACAGTGTGAGTATGCAGTAGCTTTCCTATATGATATACTTAATGAGTTTTTCCAGCCATGAGTGTAAGCATCCATCACAGACCTTGAAAATAAATACCATTTCTTTCACTAAGCAGTGTTGACATCGAATTTGGCCTTTTATGGCTTTAGCTAAGAACAAAAGCCTAAATGGCTACTTTAAGGAAAAGGAAAATAATATTACAAAGCTTTCTCTCCAAAGCTTTCAAGTTCATTACAATAGAAATGAAGAGAGTGTTTATGGAGAGAGAGTGTGATTTCCATCCTTGAGTCAGACGTGGTTGAAAACTCAATAAGTTCTTTTCCAATAGTCAACACCTTTTTCTGTATCCAATACCAGTACAACAGGTACACAGTCTTCTGAAGCTCAAGGGACACTCCCACGCACTACCTGCTACGTTGTAGCCCGTTTTAGTCTGTTGTCATGGAAACATTCATAGAGATTGGATTGGGTTGTTTCTCTTCCTCCCTGTTTCTCAAGTTTTTTTTGTCACGGTGCATTGTTATGCATTTAGACAAGGTTCCTGTGAAGTGCCCTATAAAGTTTTTTCTGTTCTGTGTGTTTCAACCGCTAAAATTGAGAGTCTAAAGCTGGTATGTTGAGCTCTTATCCCCTCAAATGTTTAGTAAATCCTATGATGGGAATAATAGAAAAGTGATGAAGTCTGCTTTCATTGATGAAACACACCATGACTCCTAGCCAATGAGTTTCTAGCCAAGACTAAAATCGATGCAGTAATCTTGTTTACGTAGCTGTGTTGGACCACCTAACAGAGCCACTGATTAGTGTACGCCACTAAGCCGATTCAGAACATAACAATCTATTCTATGACTTCATCATCCCAAATGGTCACAATATATGTGTTGTCGCACATACCTGCATGAGCTCTGCTAGTATTGAAACTCCTGGTACAAACCAAACATCTCGTTTTTTACAGCTTGATGCAGATCGAGATGAAGAGGAAGTGTTTTATGATATCAGCATGACAGTCGACAACAAGCTTTACCCCACCAAAGAGCCTGTGGCAGGTAAAAATCTATAATTACTATGAAATTACTTTATATGTTCTCTGAAAAAACATTTACAGTATTAACATCATTACAGTCAAATACTAAAGATATTTTTTCTAATCATACAATAATTTACAAATATCAATGTTGGCATATTAAGCAATTGACATTATAGATCAGAGGTCTTCAACAAGGTCCAAAGACCTGCAGAGTTTAGCTACAGCCCAAATTAAGTACACATGCATCTGAAATTGCATACTGTGACATACTGAATTGGCTTCAGTACCAACTTATAATCTGTTAAAACAGTCCGTTCTATTAAGTATATGTGGGTGCACTATGCATTCATTCTGGACATAGTACATCTGCTATGTTTTCATTGTCATGTGACACGTATGTTCATTCACCTATGATGTACTAACAATAGCCACAAAAATAAACCATGCAAATTGTTACGGTGGGGTTGAACGGTTGTGTTTGTGTAAGCATCGACCAGGACACGGAACTAAAGTAAAGGATATTTAATGATAAACACAAAAGTAAACAAACACAAACCGTTAAACAAAAGGGACGACAACATATGCTAACAGCAGTGATGAGTGAAAATACAAAACACAAACCAGGACGGAGAACATATAATCCAATGAGCAGAGCGACGGTATCAAAAGGGGCAATCCAAAAGAGTAACCCAATAAACGAGCGTAATCAAAAACCAGGCGAGACATGAAAGAATAACAAGATGGCGAGCCACAAACGACAAACTTCTTTTAAACAATAACCCACAAATTGACAGACAAAACCGGGAACTTAAATACACATACAAATCATACAAACACAGGTGCAAGTGATTAACAGAAACAGGAAGTGACATAAAGACCAGTGACATCGTAGACATGTGACAACAACTAAACGTCATAATAAAAGTCCCGACGCCCCGGCTACGTAACACAAATATTGTTACACAAGTACAATTTAACCACAAGGAATACATTTTCTGGAACCTTATATCACTTATACTGAAAAAAGCCTGGCACGTCATTTTCTGGTATTTTTAATTTATTAACCCTTTTGAATTTGGTGGCTGCTCAGCTTCCATGTCCTCATAGGACAGAAACAGAAACATTCCTTATGTATAATGATTTTCGCCTACTGTTTAGTATGGAAGTAGGTGATTTTGGATGCAGGGAATTTCCTGGGACTGCAAGAAACATCCTGTCAGGTCTGTTGGAATAAGTTGGAGCTAAATTTGCAGGTCTGTAAACTTCTAGGAACATTGAAGATCCCTTATATAAACCAGTGGTTCCCAAACTTGTTCTGCCAGGCCCCCCTTTTGCAGAATAAAAAAAAGTTCAAGCCACCCCCCTCCCCCTTTTACACATAAATACAATTTCAGAAGGATTTATTAAAACGTAATAATTACAATTCAGTATGTGACACTGAATTTTACTGAATAAACAATCCCAAGCCAATAAAATAAACATGTTTATTAAAAGTAACAATAAAATTGAACAGAAAATATATGAATATTAAATCTCAATATATTATTTTTATTCAGTTCTATGAAACAGAATCAGATATAACTTTTTTTGACTATAAAAATAATGTATAGTCCTACAAAACTAATATTATCAGAGCATGTGAGCAGAAAGGGTAGCGTTATTATACCAGCGCTTATCCAGTACAGCAGTACTAGAGCATGTTACAGCACAATATGCGATGCTATTGCAAACAGGAACAAGTATACATAGACATTTTCTGTCTGCGCATTATTTGAGCGGACTTTGCTTTTCCGTTGAGCATAAGTGGTACATATAGACCATGAGCAACTTAACAAAACGCAAATTCATAGAGCAGAATATTGAGCGGCGCATCAACTATTTAGTGGTGCGCGCTAAACTCTTTCGAATCGCTATAAAAATCTGCTGACTGTACACTAGACTAGACGCCTCCCCCCCATCATAACTCCGCGCCCCTCCTAGGGATCGTGACTCCCAGTTTGGGAACCATTGGTATAGACAATATGTACATTAAGTTTGTATTTAAACAAATTATGCCAATATATCCCATATCAGCTTCCTTTAAATAAGAAATTGAAGGTATGGCTATGAATTGCAAAAGACTGACATGAAAAACATTGTCTGAAGAAAATTATATATTGATTGATATATTATTATTGATGATTGATATAAAAATCAGACAAAAATCAGTTTTTGTTCTCACTAAGATTAAGGTGTGAAGTCTTAAACCTAGCTTTTAAAGCCACATCTCTTCCAAAACAAATAACACGCTTATGCCAGAGGATTGTCTGTATGAGCAGGGTGCACGGATGTACATAGTTTGACAGGCAAATCAAAAAAATTAAAATAAATGTTATGGTCATGTGCCTTTCACAGAAGATATATGTATATCTTAATATATTTAGACCATTTAGTGATTGCTATCAGGATGTGATAAGATTTTTAACCAGCTGGAAAGAAAATCACCCACCCTGCCTTTAAGTCAAGTCAACCGTCAAAATCTAAAAATGTACTTCTGAGGCTGTTTTTATCTTCTATAATATTCTAAAGGGCACAGCTGAAATGCAAATTGTCTGCGTAACAAGTCAAAAGGGTTTTGAAGGGTAGTGAAAAAGATTTTTTCCACAAATGAAAGTTTTCCAGACACTGGATTTAATTAATCAGCTTGTCAAGATTTGCTCTGCCTGGCTGGAGGGAACAGATCAGAGAACTCTTGATCTCCAGACACCAAACAGCACCAAAGCTTCCAGTGTGAATTTGATCTTCTCACAAAGGTCCTCGCAAAGTCACGTCACAAAAAGTTTTTTGACACAGACTTGCTCCATCCCCATGTGTTGTGCTGTCAACTGTAGTCTGTGTCAGTCACCCTTGTTGATTATTTACAAGGATGAATGAGGAGGTTGGTGGCATGAGAAGGAACTCTGGGAGAGGTTTGGTATCCGTCTCTATGGGCCCTGTAACCTTGAGGAGAGCTGAGGTGAGGAAATGGCAGACTGCCACATCGAGGTGAAACTTTCCCTGATGCTGCTGGGCGGGGCTGATAGCACCCGAAGGACATGGGGGGGTTTAATAATTTGTCCCAAATGGAGCTGATGTATACAGAGGATAGAAAAAAGGCTGTCTGGGGCATCAGGAAATGTCAGTCTTGGGTAATGTAGAGCGGAGCAGAAAAAGGATTGTGAGGCTTGTGTTGTAAAAAACTCTTGTCCTTCAGTTTATTCATGTGAGTGTCAGGGACCTGCTATTATGCAAATATTGTACCTTAAACAACAGTGTTACATCAAGTGTTATCATGTAGCTGTAACAAATGCACAAAATGCATTTATAGATGAACTATTTGTATTATATTTTTCAGTTAACTTTAACTATTTAATATATTTTATAGTTATAATATGAGCTACATAGGAAAGAGTAAATAAATAAATTCTATAGCCAGTTTATACATTATTAGTAGTATATAACTTGTATTGGCTTAGTGTAGAGTTGATTTAAATAACTTAACAACTTTACATATTTCCTACTTGTGTGTTTAATGTAGACACAACCCAGCTGATCAGATACTTAAAAAGGCTGTCAAACCTCTAACAGCTCAGGCAGAGATGACAGCACCTGAACACCTGAGCATCTTGAGTCTGTCCTCCATATGGCCCTCTACTGTTCTAAAACATTCTGAAGGATCTGCTATCGATTCAGCTTTTGTGTGTGTGTGTGTGTGTGTCAGTGGCTGATTGCCAGGAATGAAGGTCCATGCTAGATGACAGCTGGGAGCTGGAGAAAGATTCTGTTATTAATTAGGATTTTATCTCTATTAGTTTTATTTAAGGCATGTCTTAAAAATGTAAATCAAAGAGAAGAGAAAAATGTAATATAGAAAAAAGCAATCAGGTCTGTAATACTGTTTATATACTATATTACAAGGTGTCACTTTATAACTGACTAGCCAATGGAAAAATTTCCTTGTTTCCTTGAGAGGTTTGTGTCAAAATTCCAAATTAAATATTTATTATTTATTATTCGCGAAAAATAAAATAAAGAAAACTGTTTATTTTAAAAAAAAAATTAAATAATTATTGTGCCGGCGTTAATTACATGCCATATTGCCCTTGTGGGAAAACCAGGCCATCATGTCATTTTATTGCATGAGGGCTTAATGAGACTCGGTCAAGCTTTAGCCATGGGCTGTATAGACAGGGCCTGTAGAGTTTGCCCATTAAATCGAGCATCAGTTAATTACATACCTCAATCCCCACCCCGTTACCCTGCAGATAATAGCTCCCGGTGTCTTTATCTATTTTATGCTGATTGTTCTCAGGCTTTAGTAAGTAAACCTGGTTTTTAAAGGTCACTGGAAATTTAGTGTTCTTTTGGATTGTCTCCTATTACTGTCATTAAACTGTATGATTCATAAGAGAACCCCTATGGTTATCTATTTTAATACCTTAAATTAAACAATGCCACAAACATTTCCCAGTGTGAACCAGGGGATTGTGCTAGAAAAGCACAACCCAATAGCCCAGGATTTGTAATGCTGAATGTCAGAACTGATTAGGGAACTGAGTGGAAATCACTGAATGAATCACCTGATCTTGGGCTCTTAAATGAGTCATTCGTACTATGCAGTACATTTTCATGTCCTCATGGCTTAATATTCTGCCCAAAGAATTACTGAACATTTTTAATGATGCATTTCATATTAGTTTCCTTTTATCATAATATCACAATTATGAGAGTATGGGGATAAAGTCTATATTAATTACATTGTTTTGGTTTTAGTAAAGATGAACCATGTTTGCTATGGTGCTATACATAAACTTCTAACATAATAACAAATTATGTATTCTGTAAATTATATATTTGTACTTTCATTATAAAACATTCCAGAAACATTAAATCAACCCAAATTAATATAATATAAAAAATTGAATTGATAAGGCCAAATACATGGCCAAATACATTATGATTTGTATTAAAATGATATAAAACAAACAAACTTTGTCATGTCCAAACAAACAGTCACATAAAATAGCCCATTCCCTCACTGAGCAATGCAAACTTTGCGCTGTGTAAATGAAGTTATAACTAATGAAGTTATAAGGAGCACATTTCTAAAAATCTGGTATGCTCTTTTGTGGAAAATTTCCTTCAATTACAGCACAGACAAAACCATTTAAAAGTGACATTGTTTAAATAGTACTGCATAACAGGAAATGACCCAGCTGCCCACTTGAACAATCTCTCTGACTTTATTTCAAAAACACCACACCCGCATCAGCAAATGCCTTCCTGTGACGCATACTCCTGCTGAGGCAAGAAATGTTGTATTACTTCCTGAGGTCTCAGGTGCAAGTCAGTGCTTTAATACGGAATATTTCCCATAATCCTCCCACAAATCCTTTATACTACAAGGTACAGTTTTCAATTCAAACAGCTGGTCTTTAATCTGGATCTATCAAATGGCTTTACTGGAGGAAGGTTGGCTGAGAAACAATCCATGCTATGAAAAAGGCTGGAAGGATATAGCACTACATTTACGCAACTACGTTTGCGTTAATGTGTGACACTATTTCAAGTTGCTGTCACTTCTGGTTTAGTGCTGGAGGACAAAGACTAGAGATGTCAGTAAATGCTACAGTCTACTAGTCTATAACAGAGGCAGCCGATGTCACAAAGCATCAGCCTCTGGCAGCCTGTGCTAGTAGTGTAGCGCTCTGCTGAATCAGAACTTAGAACAGACACTTTATGTGAAACTGAAACCGTATGTGTGTGTGTTTGTTTACGTGTGACCTCATGACTGAGGCCAGACCCCTGTGACGAGGGTTTTTATGTTCAACTCAGTGAGCTGTCAGAATCTTTGAAAAACATTTCTTGCTGTAGATACCCGTTTTCCTCTTGCCAGTTTTTTTTGTTTGTTTGAGAAATCTGTGACCTCATTGCTACACAGGGCTGTGTGTTTCTCCAGCTCGACTGGTACTGTGTTGCAGCACAAGGGTCATAGGTTTGACTCCAGGGGGGTACACAAGCAGCTAAAATGTAGACCTTGAATGCACTGTAACCTGAAATATAAGGCATCATAAAAAAATGACCTTTAAACAAAATATGTAAGGATAATGTACAGTCAGCGTTGAGTACAATTAAACCTGAAGTGAGTTTCTTTTACTTTTTAAATGACTACTTAAAATTAAGAATGTTTAACTATATCATATTATGTAGGAAAGAGGAAAGAGATCACAGAGTGACATATAAGACATAAAACTGTACACTTTAGTGGCCATTATACAACAATATTGGACTACAACATCAGGGCTGAACTGGGACATGATGTCAGGCTGGGTGTGTTGCATTCATCCA
>JAZGTJ010002240.1:0-44233 GCA_036877575.1 Botia almorhae | reverse complement strand
GTGTCAGTCTCTTTAGAGACAGCATGGGGACGGCCATGTCCCAACCCCTAAACACCATCCCACCAATCCGAGTACCTGTTGTGTCATTTCACTGTCTGCCCACGTGTGCAAAGCCAGCGAACAACTTTAGGTCGTAAGAACGTTTCCCTAGTGTTTCCTTACATAACCAATACGTTAAAAATGTTATTTCGAATGTTCTAGAAACGTTCTTAATGGCCAGTTTTTAAATGTTGTATAAATGTTATGGCTTGGTTATAAGAACAGTTTACAACGTTTCTGTTTATTCTGTAAAATGTTCCACTAACAACTTAAGAATGTTTCTTTAAATATATGATATTTAACATTAAAAACGTTGTAGTAGCGTTACTACAAAAACAATTTTTGATATCTTTAAATATGAACTTTTAAAAGATGTTAGCCAACATTCTGACAATGTTAGCTGAGTAATGAGTTAAAATGCATCGGCCGGTAAATGACACGTTAGTTGAGGGTTTATGCTAGTGCAGTAAATCGTTCAAAGGTAAGCAAATATGAGCCCGGGCAACTGAGATCAAACAACAGTGAGGACTGTGTTGACTCACAAAGAGCTCAGAATAGAGGCCATGAGACTAGAAGTTACTTTGTCTTACATTTAGTCTCCATTTTGTTTTGAGACAAAGAGCAACTCCTTTACAAAGCTTAAAATGCACAAAACACACACACACACACACACACACACACAGCTAGACAGCCACAGAGGAATTTCCTTTGAAATTCAGAGCTTGTACATAATGCTCCTGTGGACGTGCTTCACAACCAGTAAGATAAACATGCCGTTCCCAGGCCAGACAACAAACACTCATCACCAAAACACACTTCATATAGGGCTGTGAGGCATGACGCCATATCACGTATAGCATATACAACGTTTATCATAGGCAAACATACACAACAGCTTCGAACGCAACCTAATATAGATGTATAACTATCCTTTTCATAATATTAAATTACTATTTCGAGTCGTTTGAATCCTTTAACTTTCAAGCTTTAAATAATGTGCTTTTTTGCGTTCGCATTGTGGCTTATTCCCTAACCGGGTAATATTATGGTTTTATTTGTATCCCTCAGGTTTAATAATTGATTATACTAAATGTAATAAACATGTTCAGTAGACAGCTCTAAAAATATCTGCAGTATATTGTGATATATATCAGTACCGTGATACAGGATTACTGTAATATAAGATTTCGCTCATACCACCCCATATGATCTCTCTGCTCTTTGAAAAAAGGGAAACCTATATGAGACCTCATCAACAGGGCCGTTTAAGAGACAAGCACACGACCGAAAACAACTCATTCCCTTTTTGCAGACAGACAGAAGTCCACAGGCGCACACACACACACACTCCACCCTCCGCACCACACCAAAAATTCATTTAGGGTGAGTTGGAGGTAATTAACTTTAAATACACAAAAGGGGCTTGATTTCAACTGCAATACTATGTGATTATTCACTAATGCTTTTAAAAGCACCATGCAGGGAGGAGAACAAAAAAGCTGAGAGCAAAAGAACAGCTCTGGGCTAACACACACACACGTCCAAGGAGCTCTGGGCAGATCCACAGCTTAAGAGCAAAACAGCAGCTTGTCATCTCTTCCCACCAAACTGCAGGCCCACATCGCCCTCTGCTTCATCCTCTCTAATCCAGAGACTTCGGCAAAAGATGAACTCATTCTCTCCTGCCAGAGCCTTTAACCAAAGAGAGAGAGACAATGTTGCTTTGGAAATATTGTGATCCCAACATTCATGGCAATGAAGCTTTCTTGAATTGAACTGAACTGGGAGAGAGCGAGCAAGCAAGCGAGAGAGAGAGAGAGAGAGAGAGAGAGAGAGAAAATAGAGGGGGAGTCTAAGTCTCTTATCCTGTGCCAAGGATTAGATTCCCTCCAGCTATTAGACTGTACCATTGAGCTGACAGGCGGGGGGAAAAAGCCAGGCCGTGTTTATGTGAGCGGCAGAAACAGAGAGAGAAAGAACAGGGAAGTTTAATGGTGAACAGAATTCATCTTTTGACGCCACTTTTGACAGGCCTGGGCATTCTTCAGCTCGCTGGGATCAGAGAGGGAAGCTGCTCGCTGGAAATACGACTGCACGAACAGGGAACAAAGTGAAACATGACAAGCATTGCCGCGGTACCTCCCCCCCTCCCGTTCGTCTTGGTACAGCTCTGATTTTTTTAGACAACTATCACTACAGGACGACTTACGACAGAAACGGGCCACATTTAGGTTGGCGTCTGCACTATCTCTGCCATCAAAGACGGCTTTATCAGCCAGACGTACTAACTGAGCGTGCTCGCATACAGATAGCTTTCCTTCTCTTTAAGCCCGTCTCTCTCTTTTTTCCTCCTTCGCGAACTTCAGTAGTTTTTTGGAGTTTTTGCTGTTTTCTCAGGCTCCTCGTTTACACTGTTGGGCTGTAAAGTGTTGAAACAACATCTGAGGGGTAGAAGTGAAAGTTATGGAACTGCGCTGAGGGAAATGCAACGCAGGAAATGCACAGTTGCATTTCTGCGAGAAACGACTATTGTAACGATTCTGACAAACGCATCCAAAAAACACGACAGTCTGGCAAAACACAACAACGCATTCAAGCTAAAATCACGACTGATTATTGCAGTTGCGATCAATTAAGGTTCATAGAATTTACATGAACATTCTTATTTTGATGCGCTTGTTTGCAGCAACTGCGTGCCATATTATTTATGCGGTACTGACAAAAGAAAACATGCACATCTGTGCAAATGTATAAGAGCCAGTTGTCATGAATTAATGACTCATAAAGCATCTGATTGATCATGCACAAAACCTACAGGTCTGCGATTAATTACAATTCTGCACAAACAAAACGCTATGTAAATATATAACGTAAATATACAATTATGATACAATAGTAATTAATCCAAATGGGATTCTGTAATCAACACTTTTGCTAGTTAACTAGTTAATCTTAGAAGCTGTAACTAATTTTGATTATGCCTTAAGCAAGAAAAGAATGTGTTGCATATGCCTTGTAATCGGTTTTAATTTGCAATCTGTTTTCACTGTGTGTGTATTTGTGGCTTTATTCTGCAATCCTCCATAGAATCACAATAGTAAATATGGAAAAACTGCCGTTTCGTGCATTCGTATTTGCGAGTTGGTGACTGTAAATTTTAATCCTTTCCCAATGGCTCTATAGTGTTAATGACGACTTGGTCAGATGTGCATAAGATTCACACCTCAGTTGCATATAAAGCTCAGCTTAGCTGGTCAGATTCACTGCCCTGCCCCTCTGGATTTCTTAACACTCACTAGTGTCGACATTTCAACACACGGGCCAACCCGAGCCCAGAGCAACGAGTAAGCGAGTATGCAGCCTCCCCAGGCCATGTCGCTGGACCTGTGCGGTGATTTCCACAGCCCAGGCAAGCAGCGCGAAGGCCCACAGATCTGTGTACTGATCTCCACAGGCAAGTCTCAGTCAGAGGGACTGGGGCTTCCAAGCCGAATTCCTTTACTGTGAGAACAGATGGGGCAGTGTGAAGGACGAACCCCCAGAAACACAGAGCACATACAGCTCGTCCCAACTCCACGCGGCTGCTGCTTCTGTTAGGGGACCTGGGATAGATTTTTGGTTTGCGTTTGAGTGGGAACGTTTTGTACTGAAGAGAATTCTGCACAGAGGCCAAGACAATACCCATAATCTGAGCAATAAAGATCTGATGAACTTTGAGGCCCGTTTACTCACTGTGTCATTTAGTCATTTGTCATGTCGTTGACACTTTTATTCAAAGCCATTTACGGTACATTTATTATGGGAGCAATGCAATATTTAAACCTCTAAGCTAACGGTTACCAGCCCAGGTCTTTTAACCACTAGGTTACAGCACCCTATAAAAACTCATGATCCTTATCTTTGACGGCCATCCAATCACATGCGCACAGAATAAAACTGTCCAAAACAAAAACAAAGTACCGCATACTCACCTAACATCCATCCAGTGCACTTTAAAACGAGGTTTTAAACGTACGTGTAGCTTAACAACACAATAACCATTTGATCTGATATTTGATCTGATATATGTCAGTTATTTTAAACAATGTGCATAGAACCAAAATGACAATGAGCAATATGAAATGAGATTAAAAGTGAAATGTATATTTGAAAATAACAGCGCTCGTCCCACACTTTATATACATACAGTAACACCGTGACTTCGCGACTACAAATATCAGTTGCTATGATTCAGACCCTTCCCTCAAAGACTTGTATCTTGAGATGAACGTTAGCACCAGGTGTAAACGGGGCCTGTTTCTCATAAGTGATTATGATGTATGACGTGTCGTTTATTAGAGAAGTGGAGTGGAGCGCCACAACCACTGCGGTGACAAAAGACATCAACCCGCCGTACGCGAATGGGAAACGGCAGCTGAACGTCAGGCAGCTGAACGTCAGGCAGCTGAACGTCAGGCAGCTGAACGTCAGGCAGCTGAACGTCAGGCAGCTGAACGTCAGGCAGCTGAACGTCAGGCAGCAGGTCCTGTTTCACAGCGGGGACCCGTGCCAGAGTTGAGTCGGATTCTGAGCTCAGGTTAATTTAAGACGAAAGCTGTGTATTTGGATACAGCACGTCTGCAAGGTGATGGACACACACACACAGATCGGATGATGAGCTGCTATTGATCAGCTCACTGGATCATAAACACTCCAGCCGATGACTCCTGACAGCAGCCGTGCCGCCCGCGCCTTCTGTTTCACACACACGAGAGCTCGGAGCTGCGCTCGAAGCCGCGCTCGTGCTGGCCAGCTGCGCAGCTGCTCTCAAGCACAAAGCGAGATGTTTATGTTACCCATTAAAAATGCAGGAGCGTTTCAACAGCCTTGTGACGTATTGGTACGTGGAATGTGAATATAAAAGCTGCAATTCGTAACTTTTGCCTCTCTGTCGCCATCTCTGTTTGAAACATAAAACCGCAGGTTTCTTTACATACTCTTTAGGCATGTTGAAGTCAAATGAAGCCACACTGACATTTCCTGGAAAATCCGACCTGACAGCTAAATTATAAATCATTATTATACGCATACCGCTGTGAATCGAGGTAAGGAGACAGTTTTGAACACTGATCTGTTATGTACTTGCTCAGGAACAGATTTTTGTTTGCTTATTTTAAACTTAAATTTTTTTTACTGATTACAGTTTTTTACAGAATTGAACAGTTGTGATTCTGATTACGGTGATTTGATGATGCTAACCAATTTTGACGTTTTTAGAATATTATTTATTGCCACAAAACTTTAAATGCATACGTTATCCCGAAGAACCAATTACAATTATGTTAAAGCCCTGCTTACATTAAAATTAGACTGCGAGCTCACAATTCAGCTAAAACACTTTAGATTTAGCAGTCACGTGCTTTAATTTAAGCCCTCTGAAACATTTACCTCAGAATACTGCTTGAGCTTCTGAAGTACCTCACACTGAATAAAAGAACTAAATAAATCTGTGTGCTGTGAGATCTCAGTAGCGGCCACTGAGGCACAAACTCCCCACTGAGGCCTCTAATTGCATTTAACAAGACCAAACTCTGGACGCAGAACAAATACATCAAACTAGTATAGATCAACTTCCCCGCTAACAATTTTAGGATGTAGGAACAATTCCCAATGTTTCCACTCAGTTACAAAAACATTAAAAATGTTGTTTTAAACGTTCTAGGAACATTTAAAAACGTCCAGGTTATTAAAGTTGCATTAACACTATTTGGTTGGTTTAAAATAATGTTATTCGAACAACTTTAGAATTCCGTAATGTTTTTTTAATTGTTCCACTAAAAAAATGTTCAACTAATGTTACTACAATAGTGCTTTTGATAACTTTGGGAGAACCTTTAGAAAATGTTAGCCAACATTCTTAGAATGTTCCCTGTTAGCTGGGTTCCTCTACGGTGTTCCCAAATCCCGTTGTGTGTCTCTGGGGGAGTCTGTTGTCCCGTGCACACACTAAAACAGGTACAGTGTGTTTTGTCATACCGCTAATCACATAACAGAACGTGCTGCAGCTAAATGAATGAAAGAGTGACTGATTGCAGTTGAATTGCCAGGCCTATCTCTCTCCGCCTCTGTTGCTCTTTCTATATCTCTCTCGCCCTTATCTGTTTTGCAGTCATTAGCATACGGTTCAAGGACTTTTAATCGCTAAGAAAAGCCGACGGCTTCTTTAGTCACTGGAGTATGTTGACTGTTTTGCAACACCCAGTGTGTTATTGTGTTTGATTACTGAAAGATGTGTAGTTGCGTAGCACTGGGAATTGCGATCTATCATATTTCGGAATGCAAAAACATGCAGCATTGCACAAAAAGTGCCAAAAATTCAAAGCTACAACCCGGCAAACAATTTTAGGTTGTAAGAATGTTTCCATAATGTTTTCATTAAGTAACAAAAACATTTCTAGGAACATTCCAAGCATCCAGTTTTTTAGATGTGGTGTTAACATTATTGCTTGATTCATGGATGTTATGTTACTCGGTAATGTTTTTAAGATGTTCCACTAACAACTTAAGAATAACATTTTGGATGGAACTTTCATAGTTCATCGTTCAGTATGTTGCAGGCGTAAGTTTGCCTCGAGACAAAGGTGTAAAGTCATGTTGTTTATGCAGCTGAATAGCTCTTAAGTCTGTAAGGTTACGTAATGGATGGGACTTCTATGAGCGTATAACAGAATTCCCCCAATGTGAGCTCAGCTCCGTCTGACGACTGACATACAGATCCCACACGGTTAGTCTGAATAGTATTTCCATATTTTGGAGTAGCAAACACATGAAGGAAAAAACAACTCTCCTCACGGTATTCTGGAAAAATCTAAAAATATTCTGCTGTCAATATGAGTTAGCTTGACAAGCGTGCACTCCGGTCAACCCTTTTGATTGTAGCACCCGTTTCTAAAACAAGGGTACACCATCACAGCTTGGCCACACTTGTGGAAAGAAACACACAACAAAATCGAGTAATGAAATATTAAAAACATAAAAGACAGGAAACTCACATGTGCCGTGACAGATGCATTCAGTGTGAGAATATCATTACATCAGAATATTGCTCTCGCCGTACAGAGAGAGCTGAAAGTCATGCATAAAGACAGACCTAATGAGCTGATGAAATCAGAATTAAAGTTCTGTGGCTTTTAGTCCATGTCAATTACTGTTAAAGGCAGGGAAGGCGATTTTTCCCAGATTTTTTTGTTACGCTGACTAAAAGTCTTTTCACATCCTGATAGCAATCACAAAGTAAACGTTTCACTAACATTACTGCAAGAACATTTCGGTTACTTTGACAGGCGCTTTTAGAGAACATTAGACAACATTCTGAGAACGTTCCCTGTTAGCTGGAATGTAACCCAAACTAAACACGGCTATGCGTCATAAACCAAAAGCTACTGGCTAATTTGACAGGTCCCGCCCCAAACGTATTATTTCAATAAGAAATATGTACACAAAGGAAAGAAAACAGCGCTCGTCAAGAAATTACTTTGAGGGCTACAACTCCATTGTGCCACACGCACAAAAGCACGTACACCGTGTCTATTTCCCCACGCGTCCTCTTAATGCAGGTTTTCGGGGAGGATGTCGGACTCCATGGGCCCCTGCAGTTAATCCACACAGCGCGTTCTGCAGGCCAAAGGAATTCCTCCCTCAGTTTTAAAAATACTGACTGCCACAGGTCCCCGCACAACTGTCAATGTTTCTCTGGGGAGGAAAACATTCTCCACTTTGTTTTAGCCGGGCACTCAAATCGCAGGCCTAAATCACGGCCCGTCCGCCCCAATGCCAGGCCCGGGAATTTATAATTACCACGGTTCCTAAACGGGTCAGAACATATAAACAGTCTTTGCATGTACTACGACCACCTCTTCCTCCTGCTCCTCTGGGCGCGGGCCAGCTGAGACCAGCAAAGCTTTCGACAGTGACGGACGCGTAACGAATACCGTTTCTCTCCTTCTGCAGCCTTGAGAGAGGACTAGCTAAAACACTAACAGTTGGACATTCCATAAATGTTTAATGGCATGGCTGCCTCTTTATTTGTTTCTCTAACCCCGTGGCCTGGACTGAATGAATGGCTCTATTAGAAGAGGCAGGCAGGCACAGCGGCGTGCAGGCTGGAGAGAGAGATGGGCTACCCCAGCTCTCCCAGAATGCACTGCAGGACCGGATCGCTCACTTATGATTGGGTAACTGTGGAACTATTAACCTGTACAAATGAACTGCACTCTTCGCTGCAGCTCATTTGTACATTTTGGTCACATGCTGGCTAACCAACAGGCGTCTTTTATGAAACAGTAAATCTGGATTGCAGGAAAATGATTATGATTAGTGCATGATAAATCACACACATCAAAAGTAATAGATTGGGGAAAAATTCCCAGTTTAAAATCTCCAGTTAAAGGAATCTCTTGGATAAAAACTGGAAGAGTCATCTGACTGACATGGAAACTGACCAATCACATTTTGTTTTATATTTTACCACAATGAAGTCATTTGAAATAATAGCACCGCAGTCTGTAAATGTACAGAAAACAAAAGATGAGACTCACAGCCTACAAAACTGCACTAGTTTAGAAAGATTTCTGTCTGCCGAGTAGATAACAAGCTCGACTGAAACTGATGTCACACTCATTTACCAAACAAAGCCATTATCATATTGCCAATTACGACCAAAATAGTTATAATTCTTGATATTGATTTTATGAAATACATGACTGATGTGACAACAATACTACAAAGCTCTCTGATAAAAGATCATCCTTCTCCTCCTTCTTTCACATCTTGAAATATTTATAACAGTCAAACAACGTAGAGAGCAAAAACAATTCTAATCTAATATCCCTGAAATACAAGTCCAGCTCCTCAACGAGGAGGCCAAGCTGCATGCGCTCACACGCGCGATTCCACTGACAAACACGCAAACACTGAGACACAAACAATACAGTAAACAAACGTGCGGTCTGTTTTCTGTTGTGGAATACAGTACAGGTGGGCGACTAATTTACCTGTCGGCTGCCCAGCTAACCATGTTAGGGTGTTCTTATAAGAACATTCAAAATGTCAAATTTTTTAGACCTTAATTGTTTTAATGTTACTATTTGGTTATAAAAATGTTATTTACACTTTTTTAATTTTCTTATGTTTTTAAAACATTCCACTAACAACTTAAGTAAACTGTTTTCGATATATATGACGTTATATAAAAAAATTCCACTAACATTACTGCAAGAATATTTTTTGATAACTTTGAGAGAACTTGTTCTAATGTTCTGAGAACGTTCCCTGTTATCTGATTATTGGCTGATGAGCGTGTGTTATGTAAAGGGAAGAGGAAGCTGGTCATTTAGGACAGGAATACACACTCAGGGAGAGCTGCATGGTATAGCTGTGTTTGTGTTTCTGTGTATTTGCTCTGCGTGTCCCAGTCAAAATAAAAACACAACAAGACTTGAATCTTTGCTGCAAATCATCAGTATATGTGACATAGACGCTCAAGCACTCAAACGCCTCCAGGTTGCTGTCGTTCTCTCCAGCATTCCTCAGCTTCCCCCTGTCGTCCCAGCTAACAAACTTAGATTGCAAAAACGTTTCCCTAACGTTTCCCGTCATTAAGTAACAAAAACACAAAAAATGTTATTTTGAACGTTCTAAGAATGTTCAGAATGGCCAGCTTTATAGGCATTATTATAGAAACGGTACTTCAACTTTTCAATGCTGTACTGTTTTTAAAACATCCCACTAACAACTGAAAAATAACATTTTGATATATATATATATATGATACATAAAACATTAGCCAACGTTCTGAGAACGTTCCCCTGTTAACCGGGGTCAAAGGGGTAGTTGTGCAGCCCCTGCGCTACAAAACCCAGGCAAGCGTTTTAAAACAGGATGTTTGGCTGAGGCCTCCTTCCCCTCAAATAAACAATCCGCAGAAGCTGATTTTCTGGAGGCCGGGTGGAAGTACTCCAGTCACATTATTTCCACATCCCGTATCCTGGAGCACTCGAGGCCCCGGGGGAGTGTGGGCAGCTCTGGGACTGCGGTGGAAACCTGAGGCCCCGTGCCAGGCAGCGGGAACGGGGAGAGGGAGAAAAAGATAAAAGGAGGGAAAGAGAGAAAGGGGGCGAGAGACACAGAGGCTCACTGAGGTGAGGGAATGTGAGGAGGGGGGTGATAGGGTGCCCCTCGCGCTGATATGGCCCCTCTGTCCACCCCACTGTGGCTCATTTTTCACTGGGAAGGTAGCCGTGTTACAGACGTGGATTCGGAGGCCGGGGAGAGTGTGTATGTGGGACTGCTTTGGGTTTTATGAACGGGATTGTTAAAAAAACAAGGGGAAAAGATGGCTAGGAATTGAATTTAAATCTTCAAGTTATATAATTCATCATTCAGAGTTGTGCTGTAAATGATGTAATCTAGCTGATGTCACCCTCACCATTCGACTTTACCTCGGCAACGGACAAACTGCAGCACGCAGTCTTCACACTGTGTACAACACAACAATGGTCTTGAGTTAATGAAGCATTTCAACCAAAAAAACAGTCAAAAGTCATTTACTGTAACGGAACGTGACGTGCCAGGTTTGAATGTGGAAGCGTAATTTGAGCGCTACGACAGAAGGCAATTGCATTACCTTAAAGTGAATGAATTTTTTACTTTTTTTGAACCTTGAGGGCCGTTGTTTTGTTCAACCAAAGAAAATCATACCGCTTTGGAACGACATGCGAGTAATAGTTGATGACATCAATTTTAATCTTTCGGTTAACTTTCCCTTCAACAGCCTAAGGTGTTTCAAACAGAGAACAAGTTTCATAGGACAGTTCACCCAAAAATGTTCCATCATTTAGTCGTTCTATACGACTTCTTCTTCTGTGGAACACAAAGGCAGATATTTAGAGAAATGTCTCAGTGGTTTTGTGTTCCTACAGTGAAAGTCAACGAGCGACGCTGTTGTTTGGTTACCAATGTACTTCAAAACAGCTTCTTTTGTGTTTTTTAGAAGCCAAAAAAGGTCATACGAATTTGGAATGACATGAGAGTGAGTAAATGATGAAAGAATTTAAATTTGTGGGTGAATTATCCCTTTAAACCTCCAAATATACTCTTTTCAGGCATCTACAAATTGGAAAATAGGTTCAAACTGAGGGAAAGGCCACATGCCTTTTAAGGCTGTTTAAAAACGATGAATGCAATCAAATCAGTGGTAACCAGCGGCCCGTCACATGCTTTAATTACTTTGTTTAATTGTGCTGTGTGCTTCCAGGAGCTCTTTCCTGGAAAGCTCTGCACTGCAGGAATGAGGTTCGGTTAGACCAAGTCAGACTGGCATTTGTGTTTGAAGCTGCCAGTTTATCAAAGACAACACGTCTGTTTCAAAGAGAAACAGAAGACACAGGAGATGACAAAGATTGTATTTTTATCAAAAAACAAAGATGATAGAGCACTATCAATACTGTGATCAACCAGTGTCTTACGCAGTACCTCTTTAGTTCAGCGCGTCATCCCAGCTAACAGGAAATGTTCTCAGAATGTTGGCTATCGTTTTCTAATTGTTCCTCTCAAAGTTATCAAATACGTTCTTGCAGTAAAGTTAGTAGAATGTTTTTAATGTTATATATCATGAATCTTAGGTTGTTAATAAAATGTTTTAAAAAAAACGTTATAGGTGAAAAAATGTATAGCTGTTATTGAAAATCATGCCAATCCACTGTTTATGAACTAATTTCAAAATTAAAAGTAGTTGAATTACTAAGTTTATTTAAATATATGACAAAAAGAATTCAATATCAATTCACACATATGATATTCATAAATATAATTATTTTAGATGAAGTAAAAACATGTGTCTTAATTAAGTAAATGTGTCTTAATTGTGCCTCATAGCACACTTGTATTTGAAGCAAACTAGTTTTGCTTTTGTCTAACGTTAATGTTTTGACAACTCTGATGTAACTCGTTCCTGGTTGAAAACCAAGCGATTTTTCTGGCCTGTGAAATGAGCAGAACGAATTGGCCCCTCGCACCCGCGCTCACACTCTGTTGATGGAAAACGGGTATCACTGGCTTTAGCTCGCAGTCACAATGCTGATTGGTTTAGGAAAAACCAGTTCATGCTGAATGAAGCTGTTATTGCTTTACATTGTTGAGACACGCAGCACAAAAAGCTCTCACATGGGGATGCCAGCAAGGCTCTGGTCTACTCCCCAAAAACAGTGAGGCCAGTGTAAACATAAAACACTGAGAGTAAACCTAGAGTAAAATTACACAACGGCAAACTGTTTCTTCTGCCTGAAACATGAACATTTCCTCCCATCTGCCTTTGCTTTAATATCGTTCAGAATGAAATGATTTAATACAGCATGTATCAAAAACGTTATTCCTAGGAATTCCTAAATATTTGAATAATGTTTTTATAACCAAGCATTAAAGTAATTGTAATGTTTTTGTTACTTAATGGAAATGTAACGGAAACGTTTTTACAATCTACAATTCTTAGCTGGGGGTATCCCACAATGCAATGCACTTGTATTGACCTTCCATTTCCAGTGTGAGAAATTAACTGCAAGTAATCAACTTGTTAAAGTAAACATGGACCAAATTAAACATGCAGCATGATGTAGTCGTGGCAAAAAAGTTTGTTTTGCATAATGTTTTCTACAAACAAGAATAGAAATAGTGCAAAATGCACAATAGTACACAAATATTCCATTTTAAACACAGCGTTCTTACAGAACAACAGCAAGAGAAGAAGAAATAACACACAAAACACAGTTTCTCAGGTGTATGTGGGGTCTCTCATGATGATGACACAACTGTGTACCGACTGTGACGTCTCACACGATGAACTCATGCATGTAAACAGTTTGGATTTGCTTGCTTTTCCACATCTGGTGACAAATTCCAGCAGGCTTATTAAAAGGCATCACTCAGCTGCAGCACATTTATTGCTGGTCTGAGAATAATTTGTAAACAGCCACTGGTCTTCTCGCCCCTGCTGGCCTTTCATTTCACATCTGTCAAGATACCTCATTACAGAGTGTATTAATTACTGGAAAAACAATCCTACTGCGCTGCAGACAGCGTTATGGTTTGTGTCGAGGTCATTGTGTCGATCGCAAGGCCTAAATGATCAGACAGCATCAGACTCGGCGGGGATGAGAGGACCACCTCTTGAAAACGGGGGCTGGTGCGCTACAAAGATCACAAAAACCCCAATACAGGGAGGAAACACAAACTCACATGCATGCGGTTATACAGGAAGCAATGAAGCCTACTTCAAAGTGTATCATTCTGATTTGAACACTGCCACAACAGAGAGGGAGGAAACAGGTGGGCTGCATTACAACCAAGTCACAGATACAGAATTTGACTTCACACACACACACAGTTTAATAGACACACGTTACAGCACATTAAGTTGATGTTTCAACAGTCATGCTTTGAAAACGTATCAAACACTTAATCAATAGCTGCGCGTTGACGCAGTGTAGACATTATCTGACAAACACAATTTCTTTAAACAAAATAAGATGGCAAATTCCTGGCGCCCAGACGGCCGACCATAGACGCCCAGATGCAAACAAGACAAACGGACAGAGATGTACCCAAACACACGGGAGCCAAGACATCACAAAGATGTGTGCGCGAACAAACACGCAAAAACGCAAATATTCACACAGGTTCGAAGATAGCAAAGCACAACACACACAATCTCACTAGTACTGATGCAAAACGCCCTGCTAACAATTTTACGCTGTCGAAGCATTTCAGTAACATTTCCATTAGCGAAAACGTTATGTTTTATAAACGTCCAGATATTTCGACGCTGTGGTAACATTTGATGAAAAGAACATCTTTCAAACTTTATTCTGTAATGTTTTTAAAACATTCCACTAACTACTTGATATATATAATATATAATGTTAAAAACGTTCTGACAATGTTATTGCAACATTTTTTGAGAACCCTGAGAGAACATCCTGGGTACTTTCCCTGTTAGCTGGGCGATTGCTAGGGGGAAGCTCACAGAAACGCAATAAAGAATTTGAGCAGAATATCTTTAAGCAGAGTGCTTCAAACGAACTCAACGCGGTGGCGAAACATCAAAGGCATATTACGTAAATAACCGCAGATCTCAGACGTCCATAGACCGTCTTTCAAAATACCCCTCCAAATTCTCTCAAATCTGGCCCCTGGGCGACGGGGAGTTTTCGTCAGACTCGTTGAGATGTGTTCTGTTGCTATTGTCAGACAGAGTGGATGAGTGTTCAGAGCAGGAGTTACACCCGCCTGGGGGGCTGCAATGTGCTTTACTCCCACCGCCTGCCCCCCAGCTTCACTTTCAAGAGCTTTACTAGTTCCTGCATGTGGGTGGGGAGGGGATAAGGGGCTCATGGGTGGGTGGGTTGCCACATGTATGAGCACTGTTAGATTGATCCGGTTCTTACTATTTTCTTTCTGTATGACCATGATAGATGAGAGTGAGAGAGATATAAAGGTGAAAACTGATAGAAGAACAGAGTACTGACATTTTGTTGAGGTGTCAATTCGATTCTTTGCATTAAATAGAGGCCCTACAAAAAAAGACACATCTTAGGCTATGTTGTGGATGCCTAACTAGCTTAGCCAGCATGGGTTAGACTTCCTTGATCAACCAGCTTTAGAAAAATCTACTCTAAACAAGCCTAATTTCAAAAACGGGTTCTCTTTGAGAACTGTTCTCTTTTTTCTTTGTCAATGCGGAATAACAATAAAAAATATGGCTAAAATTATACGTGCATAAAAAAAACCTGATTATGAAAGCAAATCAAACTCACAAACCCAGTTCAGAGGAACAGCCCGCATCATCGCAGCGTGCATTTAAACATTATTTGTTTACGCAGGGAGTGTCGCCAGCCTGTGAAGTGGTGGTGACAGGGCGCATGAATGTAAGGGGGGGTTGGTGTATGAAGCCACAAGCTCAGGTAGCTACTTCTGGGAAAGGTGTAGACTGACCTGCTCTCTCACGAATGCTATTTCAAGCTCGGCAAAACAAAGCCTCAGTCTCTCTGTCTCTGCGGCCACGATCCCACGCATGCACAGTGTGCTTCCAGTTTTATGAGAGAAGCATGTGGATTTTATTCCGTGAGAGGGGAGTGTTTGGTCTCAAATCGTGAGACGAAACTGTTTCTTCTCAGTTCTCTCAGTGTGGCCCTTTAGCAGAAAAACACACTTTTGGCCCACCCCGTACTGCCTGTCAAGATATCGAGATAGAGCTGTAAAGACTGTGTGTGTGTGTGTGTGTGTTCAGATACACACTTATATGTGCACACCATGTGTGCATGATCAGCCAGTGCGTATAACATGACTCTGTGCTCCAGTGTGTGTGTGTGTGTGTGTGTCCCTGCGAGCTTGGATCTTATTACAGTTTGATCCCACTCAAATATTTCTGAAAGAAAACAGAGGAGGGGAGGCAGGGTCTATGGCCAGCCAACACAGCCCACTGAACCTCCACTGGGCTCACAATGAGAGCATTATCTCCACCACACTCTCTCTGCTCCTAATGGCCTTTAATGAGGAGGAGCAAAGCACAACATAAAAACCAAATTACCTGCAAAGTTTGCTCATTTATCTAAACATACTCCATGGGAAACCGCGGAGCTTGAGACAACAGAAGGTATACTTCACCTTTTTAAGCCTTTTAGACATTTCCGAGTCATTTAACCCTTTCCTGGCCCTTAAAACGGATGCAAAGCTCGTCTATGGCACAGAACTTTGCTTCTGTGGAACAATGTTTCAGAACAGACGCGATTAATAAAGAACGTTCGTAATATTATAATGCCGCAGGAGAACAAACCCTCTGTATGCTCACGGCTGGTAAAAAAATTTAACACTGAGCAAATATCTGATGCGTGGTCACATGACAGGCACGTAGCGTTTGTTTGAACAAAGATGTTACCACATGGAAAACAGCAACAAATGTGACAGATACCTCACAAACCTTTTGAACGCAGCTGTGACGTCCAAACGTACTAAATAATCAGCCTCACCTGAGAATTCCCCTTGGGTGACGTTTGGCGAGCCGGCGGCCTCTGTTTCAGTGTAAGACAGTGTGGAATCGGAGAGATCTAAGGAGAAGAGGCGCACAGCTTGTTTCATTTGTACGCTAATATTATTTTAAAATCTCAAAACAATCACAATTAACGAGCTCAGCTGCAAACCCACATCAAAGCATCGGTTTAAGACGCAACCCTGCCAATAGTGTGCCCGGTGTTGAGCTATGGAGCCGAGAGGATATCCCATGCCAGTGCCAGGCCCCAGCAGCTTTCACCACAGGCTGGGCCAAGCCCAGGCCGGCTCCAGATTGGCATGCTGAAAATGGGCCTGCCGGATACTGGCTGCAGCCTCTGCTGGCTCTCAGCTGGTCACTGTGCCTAACTGCCACCATTAAAATTCTTCGCAATGCTCTGCTTTTTGCTTCCCCTTTGGCTCTCCGTAAAGCCGGGGATTCAACCACTGGGTGACAACTGATGGCACTGACTTCATTACAAGGGTTTACAAATTATTTTATTATATTCATCAGTAAACGATCTGCCGTCATCTGTTCTCTCAGAATGTGTTCAGATTAATGCATAAATGTAAACGATTTAATTAATTAAGCATGTATTTTAACAGTAAATACAACCAAGTAGTGTGTGTGTGTGTTTGTGAGTGTGTGTGTGTGTGTGTGTGTGTAAAAGAGACAAATGGAGAAAACTTACCCAGTGGCTTGTGTTCATCGCTGGGGGAAAGTCTTGAGTAAGGAGGAGGGGGCGACTCTAAAACACAACAAGAGTACGACAGATATTAAAAACATAAATAAATGATTCGATAGATTTAGTAGATTTAATCTGATTCTAAAACCATGGCTTAAAGACTATATTGGGTGGTACATTGACAGACTAAAAGACAGAGTTCAATATTGCGGACCTATAATCCTAGTGACTCAAAAAATGATTATGTTTCTAAAGAGACGACAAAAGCTAACTGCATTTCTTTAAACGCGGCTTAATTCACTTAAACACACTGATTATAAACACTTTATATTAAATAATGGGGTAATTAATGACTTCAACATACAGCGATTATAGACAAAATATATAATTTTTCCCATAATGTAAAAACCAAAATAACAAGGGCACAATTTGTGGATGTGTTTGTCATTTAAAACGAATACAACATCGACCTGTTTATGTACGTGATAAAGATTTCCTATCCAGAAGTCCTTCTAGCAACTGAAGGAAACCATCGACGGAAAAAGCCAAAGAAAGCCTCAGGGCAAGTAATGACCTCGGCTTTTGAACGGGAGAAAAGTGAAGTATAATGGGGACTGTCTCTTTAAGAGCGGCGGCAGTAATTGCCAGGATCCTAAACTCAGTCACTCAGATACACAGCGAGTCAGTCTGGCGCCAGTTGTATGCAAACTGTATATTACCGCCACTCCTTCACCTAAATAGCATAAGGGGTCCCTCCTTAGGAAAAAAAGCCACTTTTTTAAGTGCAACTTGAAACCGATATCATTTCTAAGGGGTTGTGTCAGGAAAAACGAAAAGAAAGTGTGCTTTTGTTCACGTAAATCCATGGCTGTCTTAATCCACGCACAATTAAAACACAATAAAAGTTCCTTAGAATAATGAGGAGTTTCTTATTGCTAAACATTGATCTACGTAAACCTGCTGTAAAATAGACCTTCTTAGCTGGTCTGTTAGGAAACACCAGCAGGAATTCTTGCTAAATGCATTGAAATGTTTGCTTCAGCGCCGTTTTACGTGATTAAAGGCTTTTGCGGGCACAGGGCGAGACCCAAACAACGGGATTTCTCCATTTAGCGTCGCCTGTGAAAATTAACCTTGAAGAAACACGTCAAAACCATTGATGAGGACTGAAGATTGAGAGAGCTCCGTTGTTCGGTCTCATGAAAGAAAAACCATCTTCCTGGGGACACGCATGAGCGCCCGTCAGCTATGTGCGTTTCTGCGCTCCAGCCCCAATATGAGTGAACGGAGGGAGGAGAGGGGGGCTGCTCTCTCCCCCCTCAGGCGTCTCTGCTTTGAGAAAACCCAATAAAAATGCGACGCAAAAACGTAACCGTTTGAAGTCTTCGCTGGTCGCATCAGGTTTTTGAACTATCTGTAATATACGTCAAGCTGTATTATAGAAAACTGATTTATGGGTTGCCAAACCCATAAACCCATATGGGTGTATGCAAATGTCATCCACGTCGTTATTTTATAGCTTATAAGGGGAATTTTTAACGTTACAGCATCAGATCATTCCTGTCAAATTGATCTGAGATTAACTTCTCATCAGACGTTGTGCTGAACTCTCCAAGACGAAATGTAAATGAACACACGTGAATTGAAGTGAAACTGGATTAAGGTAAAAGTTTAACTGGATTAATGTTGACTAATTTATATGAAAATATAAACTATTTAAAATGTCTGCGCCCCTTAGTTTTAAAACCTATCCCCTTTATCTGCTATCTGAGGCAATAATCTGGAGAACGCAGAACCAGATAAGCAGATAAGTTATAAACTATGTAGTAATTTGAGAACTGTCCAAATGTATAATAAAAAAATAAACAACATAAAAACGTGCATCTGTAAGAGAACACGACACTGTAGCACGCTTTGGTTTCATAAACAATTACTATGTTATTTATTTGTCCATACGGATTCCTGATGTGACGTGTTGGGGTATCAAGGGTAACAACACGATTCTTATAATAAAATGAAACGGCAAAATATAAAACTACATTCCACATTATGGTTCAAAATGTGTATCTGATCGTAAATAATTATACTTTAGGTCAGTGTCGTCAATACTGGTTATTTGAAGCAAAGAAAAGCAACGTCCATCCGTTGGGAGAACCCAGGAAAAGCCTGAAGCCCAATTATCAGATGAAAATCAAAGCAAATTCTGGGTCATAATGAAAAAGTAATAAGTTATATCACAGTTATATCTGGCCTAGACAACTGAACAATTCCACACATATTTGTTTATGGGGGACACCAGCAGAAGTTTAGGAACATCGGCTCTTACCTGGCCCACAGAGTCTGCTGTAATGGTATGGATTGCAGCACACTACCGGACCGTCCTGAGCTCCGAAGCTCTTGCACTCACAGAGTGCTTTAAGCTGGGCGGTGTGCTGCAAGTCTGGCCACCGGTAAAGCTTACAGATGAGCAGCTGCGGAGGAGCCATGTGACCGCCCAGCCGCAGCTCGGTCCGCGATACCATTACACAGTCGCTCGGCATCCCTCCTTTGGACTCCACGGATTCCAACAAAGTATCCAGCGCTTTCTCTTTTAGCCGTTTCAATAGTGAGTAGGTGGCGGTCTTAAGTTCCTGCTCCATAACGGAGCGAGGTTTCGTCTCTTGGCTCTCAGGAGGACCGGGGTCCCGTGTAGAACCAATGTTCCTCAACACGAACTGACACGAGCCGGGCTCTTTACCCCAAGCCGCTTCCGGGCTTCTAGATCCAGAACGATGGTCCCGATCTTTAAACAAACAGCAAGTAACTGTTCTACAATCACTGTCCTGCACAGACCGAGGGCTTCCTTGCTCCAGAACACACACCGTACCCCCATCTTGGTCCAAAACGCCCCCCGAGGTGCCTCCGCTGCGCTCAGTGGGATTCCTCGTACACAGCTCCCCACAGTCCACGCCAGGCGACCCGCTCGGGGTCATCGGTCTGAACTCCGTCTTGGGAATTTTCTCTGGGTTGGAGCCAAACAGATCGTCCCGAGACCCCTCGCCGCCTTTGCCATTTCCATCGCCCCCCTCTTTATCTGGAATCAAACGGCTTCTCCAGAGTCGCCGCACAAGACCTGAGCGTTTCGTCCTGAACATACGACAACTTGAAACTCTAGATGTGGTCTTATTTACGTTCAGATCTGCGCGATTTAAAACTATTTCTGAGCTCGTGAAACATTAATGTTTGCCGAATGCCGTGCAACGCGTGCACAGCCGAGCACCGTGTATTGGTGGGGAAACCACAACATTAGTTTTGAAGGCACGATGTTAGACTAGGTTGCATTAGACAAATATTGCATAGTGTAATGCAAAAGGACGCACAAATGCATTCACAAGAACGCCGTCAAGTACATGAAAACAATATCTGGGAAGCAGATTTAATAGTTTAGATTTAAAAACGCGCTTCGGGTTTTGGAACACGTAATTATTAATTGTTTCTAACTACACCAAAGACAGAAGAGACAAACTTCTGGATGGCAAAATAATATAATCAAATAATAATAATAATAATAATGCAATCGAAAGGCGAAAACCTTGCACGCTCTTAAATGTTTTCGCACTTCGAAACACGTTCAGATCTTCTGGTGTGATGACACGAACGGAGCTCCTCAGTTAATTAAATCCACACGCAATCGCTCACACAATTCACTATTCCGCTTGTTTTGTTGTCTATTCCAGCGCACTCTTCGCAATCCCAAAATATCCGCGTTCGCCGGGGTCAGAAAAAGAACGATCCGCGACTTTAGTGTGCTCCTGGTTCCGCGTTCAGACCTGGTCAAACTGCAACACAGATCTCTTTCTCCGTTTCTCTCTCTTTTTCCTTTTTTCTCGTCACACACACACACACACACGCACACACATAGGGCCCCTGAGGAGAGCGATGGAGCCATTGGCTGACTACCATCATGTGCTAGTCTAGACACTTTGGCGGCTCTGAGCTGCACTGATTGTTGCGCAAACAAGGTTTCAAGTTTCTTAACTCTTAAAGGCGTAACATCCCTTTCTTTTCCATTCATATATTCTTATACGTCGTAAAAAAATAAGACTAATTTAAAACAAACGAATGTCTTCCAACGAGTGTATTTTGTGCATATTTAACACCCACAGATATAGTCCTGTTTTCTTGATTTATAAATATGATCATTTTAATGTTTGAAAAGCCATTTTAAAAGCAGCAACTACCGCATCAAATCTTTCGTTAGAGCAATATTGCCCGAATATTACCAGTTTTGTGACGCAGCTGTGCGTTACAAGACGAGTTTCCAGTGCACTGGGAAGCGCGTGAATACCACACAATGACCTCACGAGGGCCTCTCATTCGGGTGCCAATTCCAGCTACGGGTCATGCACATACTGCGAGATAAATCCCCCGAAATATACACAGTTCACCAATAAGATGTAACACGCTACACTCTTTAGATGTAAAAAATTACCGATGCGTGTTTTGACCTTTTGGTTGAATCCTGTATTAATAATTTAACTACTTATTAAAATAGAAAAATCCCGTTTGACACGTAGTTTACAAACATAACCTGCTAAGGTGTGAAATGTGAACGCTACGGAAAGATACCCAAATTGTTTGTAATATAATTTATATACATTAAGACACACGTAACGTGTTTTGCCTGTTTGTTTATTTATTAGTTTATTTTAACCGGGGAATCCTTTTCCTCGGTCTCGCTCGTGTTATTTTATAAGCACGGGCATATAAAGGGTTAAAAGCCTCAGCTGGCGTAGACCGGGCGGGGCTTCGTCTCTCACTGTATTAAGTTGCTCAAAGTAGCAAAAGTTCAGCGTTGAACGCCGCCGATTGGTTCCCCAACATTCACGACACGCCCCCCCGAGGCAGGGATTGGCTGGAAGAGGAAGAAAAACGCGAACGGTCGCGCCCACTGTTGTTGCAATTGACAGTGAATGAAATAAATTCCCCGTTTCCCGGCAAGGTGCCAAGAAGCCGAGCGCAATATCTGACACGCTTATTCGGCAAGTAGCTATGTAAATACTCTCCTAACAATGGGCTTGTGCTGACAGCCGTATTTATCAAGCGATCAGGAAGATGGTAAATTAAGCTATATGGGAGGAGATTTAAAACTGCCAAATAAGGACTCTAAGCGCTCAGCAATTAAACATGATCTGCTTATATGCAGATCGTAACAATTCCTCGTGCAATCGAGAAATATAGAAGATCTGCAACTCAACATACAGGTAGAGATTTGAAACACACGGATTTTAAATGGTACAAATTAATATTTGATGCAACCCCAAATGTACCGCGTTATTCAAACACACCTGTCCTGTTCTTCTTTCCCTTGCTCCGTGATTAGAAGTTGCGTTTGCCTGTGTGTAAGAGGGACTCGGATTTCCCTGGCAGGTTCATGGAGGTTAGAGAGAGAGAGAGAGAAAAAGAGAGAGACAGTGAGAGAGAGAGAGAGAGAGAGAGAGAGACAGTGAGAGAGCGACAGGGAGAGAGAGAGAGTGAGACCCTCATGTCTGCTCCGTATTAGAGGCACCTGTTGCAAATACATTCTCTTTCTCTCATACATTCTCTCATACACACTCTCTCGTAACTTAATCACATGTCAGACAGGGCAAAGAAAACTGTTATTGCAGGACTGCACTCCATGTTCAATCATTCTCACACTTTCCTAAAAACATTTGTAAATCTCGCTCACTGTAGCAGGGCTGTATAATAGAGACAACAGAAGCCATTCATTCATCTGACTTCTGACAGGAAGCAGTTCAGCTGAAACGTGCTGCCATTCATTGACGTATTGGGACTCCCGTTTATTTTAAAACGCATTGTTGCAGTTTCTCTTTATGACCTCATTGTATAAGTTATGCCCACAGGAGGCACAGATTCAGTGATAAATGATTTGTGACCTCATTCATTAACCTATTGCTATTTACTAATGTTGTTACAATGCAACGTTGTCCCCCAGGCTGTTTTGTCAAGCATTGGGAAACAACGATAAAACACGTTTTGCTTTCTGTCCAACACCATGTAAGCCTTGAGAGATTTGGCATTCAATGGCTCTGGCAGCGATCACTGGCTTTCTCAATTCCATTTGCTTGCCGATAATGAAAAGAGCGCGTTTTTTTTAAAGGAACAGCGTGAGAGCTATGCATAAAGAACATGAGGAATAGCATCAACATGATGGTTTTGGCCGAAAAAAGACATTAGCAGTTTCATGGCCTTGATGTCTGTGAAAACAAACCGTGTTACCAGTGCCCAACACACAATTTACTGTAATTTACACACGACACATCTTTATGCAAGTACTTATGCCAATTTCACATAACATCGGATTATTCACCACTTTACTGGTTCCTTGGGGCACCTCCAGGTAACTGAAGAAAGGGGTCCGACCATCCAGTCCACTCCATTGACCCTAACGTGGCCTGCATGTGTGAAAATATGTAAGGCAAGAGGTCTTCAAAGAGGAGGAGGTAATTGAGTCAGAGGGCCGAAAACTGGACCCAGCTGTTCACACAGGCCGTCCTCCTGCTCCGTTCTTCTCTATGTGACCAGAGAGGCAGACTGTCCACACCCCTGGAGACCTGCGGTAATAAACCAGCGGTCACGGCAGCTTGGTGCAGAACTGACACTTCAGAGGGAGAGGATGGACCATCAAATTAAACAGGAACGAGAGATACGTGCAGGCATAAGCTCTGGGAACGTGGGCGATCTGGAGATCGTTGTACTGTCGTAAGGTTAAGGGCACAGCTGAAATATAAACTTCTTTGATCAGTTTCTTTGATGGTGTGCGCACAAATGTCTCATATCGGACCAGGTGGTCACAGAAGAGCTGTTTTGAACATATGGTTGCCAACAGTAACGTTACACAAAATGAGTTTGATTGAGTTGCATTCTTGTGATAGTTTTCTGATATCGGATGGATATTGAATATGGATAAATAACGGAGAGCATCACGTTACATCTCTTCAAGATTAGTTTTGAACATTTAAACCTTAAAAAAGAAAGACAACTAGGTAATTCATTATTATAAATAACAGCTGTGAAATGATTAATAAAAAAAGAGACTAATGTACAGATACTGCAGGGCAAGAGTATTATATATTTTACTAAAACATTTCTGTATACTGAAATCAAATAAAATATAGGCACGAATATTATTTTAAAAATCAAACTAAATGAAAATTAGAAATGTTGCCTTAGCAATAAACCGAAATAAGATGAAGCATTAAAATCATTAACTTGATATTAAAACTAGACTAAAATAGATTTTAAATAATATCTTATACAGCAATATTAAAAATAAATAAATAATAAAACATAACAAGATAGCTAAAAATGTCATTAAAATGAACATGAAAACTAAAAATATAAAAAATCAAAGCTAATTCAAAACGTTAATAAAACTTAAAACAAAACTATAATAAGTGCTACAGAGGGAAAGTTTCTGTTTTTACGTGAACAAAAGGATCTGTGGAGAGACGGACTACAGCACCACAACAATGAAATACACCAGTCTGTGACAGCAGCCATATATTCCAAGAGCAGAGGCATTCATTCTCCATAAGGAAATTGCGAGGGAGTTTGATATGGACAGATGCTAATAAGAAACAGACTCGCACACTTAGGACTGTGGACACAGTGGGGGTGGAGGGCACTCGAGTGGAGGGGATTTGACAGCGAATCAGTTCACTCAATGCTACACAAAGATCAAGACACAAAAAATGACCCCTCCCGACCCCTGTATACTCAATATTGTACAATCGTTCTATTCTTTGTAAATGGCACAAGGCATGTCTGTGCTACGCAACCGAAAGCACGTCAAGAAAGACAGAAAGGACGAAGAGAAAAGCAAAGCGAGATGGTTTAATCTTTAATTGGAGGCAATCTCATTCACTTGCTTGCGCTGGAGACGTGTAGTCCAGGCAGAAAAGGCCCGAGGCCGTGTGTGTCATCTTCTCATTAAACCAGTCCGGGTAATTCATGCCTTTAGGGGCGGGTTGTCAATGGCCACATTTTGTTGATTTGGCCCATTACCGGACCAGTATGCCACTGAAGGAACTTGGGAACGTGAGAGCGAGGAATCGTGGCTGGTCGAACCCCCCCCACAGGCCTCATCTTGGGGTCGAATGTTTAGAATGACTCCTCAGACATGGCTGGGATGTTTTGCACTCAAACACGCTAGACTGTTTACGCCGCCTCTCAAGAACTATGAGTAAAGCCCTAAGCCCTTGACTCAGGTCAGGTTTAAGAACATAGCCGGCTTGACATGGAAAAAAGTAAATTGGATTTTTGTATAATTTATGTGCCTTTATGACACACTGACTCATAGTGACTGAATGCTGGTCAGATTTATAAGAGCAAAAGTTTAACGTGAAATGTTTTGCAACGCGATTTTGAGTTTGGAACAGCGGATTGAGTAATAAATCTGGTAATAATTTTGGTTCGTGCTACATTACTCTTCAAACCTCGCCTCTAAACATTCCAGGCGCAGCACCTCTTCCTTCTGTGCTTTCTGTCAAGATGCTGTCAGAAATCACGACCCCCAAACTGGAATGCTCCGTAACTTTCTCCTCTCTACCGCCATCTCTGTTTGAAACATAAAATTGCAGGTTACTTTACATACTCATTCATTACATATATTAAAGTCAAACTAAGCCAAACTGGGAAATCAGACCCAACAGCTCAAATTATAAATCATTATTATAAACTTACTGTTGCAAATCGGGGTTAAAGTAACCGTGTTAAACACTGATCTGTTATGTGTTATGTGCTCAATAATTGACTTTAACCCAAACAATTTACCAATTGCAGCTTTAAGGAGATACTGAACCTGACTAATGAATCAGAAATGTCCCGTCAACAATAACCATGAGAAGAAAAGGCAGACACACACCTGTGCTGTTTTCTCATGCCGAGCGCTAATGACAGCCCGTTCTCTATCATGCAGTTTTTTCAGAAGGCTGATCAATAGTTTGGTTATCTGAGTGTTGCATGTTTTTTCCTCTCTCTCTTCCTGACCGGCAGAGACGGCGAGGCTGAGCCCCGTACGACTGGGTCACCAGAGCCCAAACCAGAGACGCACTTGTGTGAAGGATAATATTTTCCAGCTTTTTATCAGCATTTGTTCAGTGGGTTATGGAGACAGTCTGTCTTTGCGATCCAGATAACCAAGTCGAAACCTCTAATTGCTCTGTCTCTGCCAGACTGATTTAAACCCAGTCTCTCTCTCTCTCTCTCTCTCACACACACACACACACACACACACGTTTACGTATCTCTCTAAATGGGGGACATTTCGCAGACTTTCATTGTTTTTATACATAGCTAGTTATAAACACTATAATCTAACCCACACTCAACAGAAAACCTTCTGCATTGTTTAAAAAACCCTTGTGTACTGTATTTTTATGGTGTTTTTACAAAGGACGTCCCCAAAAGGAGGTTTTGCTCAGATTTATCAGGTTCCACTGACTTTTGGGAATAAATTTGTCCCCCAATATATGGTTAACACACACACACACACACACACACACATTCCTCCAGGCCTCAAATTAGAGGCATGTTCACTGAGGAAAGGCAACTCTGATGGGAAAGGCAACCTATTCCCTCTGAACTGCCCAGACTTTGTGTGTGACGTCTCTGGCAGGTTAATTGTTTGTAATGATACCTCTGTGAAGCGTTGTGTTTCATTTGAACGAAATGTTGACATAGGTTTGTGCTGACGTCGTGTTGGAACCAAACTGGAAATGCCGGCATGACTTTTTATAATTCTGCATGAACAATCACAACATCTTCATTTACCCCATCATCCTCCAGCCTATCGAGAAACAAGGCCGCATAACCTAATTTACCAACAACTGAGTTTTCCCAGGAAAAACACATGCACTCCAAGTTGCTTTGGATAAAAGCATCTGGCATACATGCAATGTCAATATAAACAATGTACAAATGTGCTCATATCTGACCGTATATCACAAATGTAGGCCGTGCTCATTACTGCGAGTATGTTTATGTAAAGATTTATACATTCATAAAGTTTTACTCAGGATTGCCTGCAGTAGTAACCAGGATCCATTACAGTAAGGAAAACACAGAGCGAGTATGGACGCCAACACATACAGAAGAAAGAGTTCAGGGCCAAAACAAACTGGCACCAAGCAGACTTTAACACCTTGGCATAACCCAGCCCTCACACCCCAGCAAAAACATTCGCGTGTAGGCCCTAAACACACTTAGCATACTCTTCACCAATAACACACTGTTGACTTAGCAAAACAAAGCGTTCATAACAGGTTACATTAATAAAAACATCTACTTTTCAGAAGGTGAGGGGGAGAAAACATCTAGTAAACATTCCCAAATGGATGAAATGAGAGTTTCAAAGTGCTGAGCGATTTAATAAAAGTGTTTTTAATGTTTGCGGGACTCGTGGCCCAAGCTTTGGGGACATGAAGGGCCCGGGAGGGGTGGACAGCTGGCGAAAGCTCTCTCGCTGTGAACCACTGTACTTTTTTAATGTTTCCCGAACGCCAGTAAATCTAGCACTCCAAAAACCCGTGTTGGATCCAAATGCCAAGTATGACATCATCTACAGACACTTTATGATTTCACAAACCTCATTTGCAAACGGGGAAACGGGGCCCTGCCTGGCTACGAAGCCAGTTAAGTACCCTGATCTCACCCTATGAAACTGCATTGATAAGACTGGCCCACCAAGCTGTTTTACGATGGCTGTAGTGAGAGTTTTGAATCTATGGGATTCAGGCTGGCACACGGGGTACGGAGAGAACCAGCAGATCAAAGTGATCAGTAGCTGCTTGCTTGGAACGGCTTGGTCGTGCAAATGCAGCCCGTCTGTTGCGGGATTCCTGCCTAATTGACAATTTACAGTGTGACGTGGCAGATCTCATAGCTGATGTGCTAATGTAAGCCTCTGGGGCACAGAACTTCATTATATTGCCTTGTTACTGCTGGAATTTGGTTGTTCCATAGGCTTTGTTAATGCAGCTCAACAGCATTCCTGCATGACAGAGTAATTGAGCGTGTGGGCTGATGTTTGTCCAAGACTCCACAGGCCCTTTTAATCGCCGACGTCTTCCTCACAATGGGAGAGGGAGCCATTTTGATGGCCGCGGCTATGAGAAGCCGAATTTCCAAAGGCCGCGCTCAGAGAGAAAGAGACCTTTCAACACATCTGAACGCGAGGGATTACGGCACGGTCAGTTACAACACACAACAGCAATGAGAAAACACCCAACATAATCAAGCGAACAGATATAAACTCACAAGCATGACAAGGCTTGTTTTTATAATGACACCCCACCCTATAATTATGATCATACACAGACACCATACAGCCATTCCTGAATAGATCGTACAGTATATAAGCTGATGCGTCATGCTTGGAAATATTGCGTGCAATCATCAAGTTCCCAGCTAACAATGTTAGTTGTAAGAACGTTTCCCTAATGTTTCCATGAAGTAACAAAAACAATAAAAATGGTATTTTGAAAGTTTTAGGAACGTTCCAAATGTTTAGACATTGTTTTAATGCTTACACGAACATTTTTCAAACTTTTACTAAAATCCTGTGATGTTCTGAAGAACAACGTTTTTGATATACATCACATAACATTAAAAAACTACTAACTACTGCAAGAACATTTTTGATAACTTCAAGAGAACCTTTAGAGAATGTTAGCCACCGTCCTGAGAACGTTCTCTGTTAGATGAGTTTCTACCAGATTTGTCATTGACAGGCACAGAGGGTGCAAAGATGGTAGTACGCAGGTTGCATACTTCCCTAGAAGGCAATGCGAATGGATAGCTTTGTTAAGATATTATAGAGATCTTTAAAAGATCTTTATAAGATCTTACTGAGACACAGAAATACTGTATAACTGCAGACTCCTACACAACACGAACTGAACTGTTACACGACACCAATAAATCGAATACCAATAAACACCAATAATATAAAAATACAATAAATGATTCTGTGGAGCACTTTTAAATGAGCGATTACCTCTCTGAACTAAAAGCAACATCACAATCAATAACACACTTGTTTGTGCCACGGCTGTCGATCGTGTCTCTCTCTGGTTTATTCACTGCACGTGTTGAGTTTGGCTTGGATATCTGAGGGTTACTTAGTCACATCCTTTGGAAACAGAGTTAAGAATAGAGGACTTTGTAAATTGTCTCATGGCTGTAAATATTGTTTATGGAAGAACATGCCATGGAGAAATCGCATTGCCACAAACAAGTACGAAGCCAATAAAAACATGCCTTTCTGGAACCTCGCAGCTTCCAGCTTTCCGAATATGCACAGAGAATTCTAATTCTAGAGAATTCTATGTCTCTGCATTAATTTATTGCGGTCATGTTTATGATAGCTTCAGCTATTAAAAGTCCTGTCATAATGTTATTTCACGGCGTTATGTAAAAACACGCCATTGACGTGCATTTAATGCGTCGACCCTTCCATTAACCCCGCCCCCAGAATCCATTACGTTTTATTTTTGTTGCTACTTCATGTTAGCGTTTTTTTTTTAAATGCTCATTAGCACTGGGACTTGCTAATCTGGTGTCGAGGTCCTGATAATGATAACTGGTTTGCCTGGCGTCAGGATGGTAAATGGCAGCGTCTCCCCTTTAAGAGCCAGCAATCTGATAGGCTATCTGCAGACAGGCAGTTCTGGGGAGACAGGGCGTCCGGCTCAAAATGACCTCCTAAAATAGAGCATTATGCTGGGACTCCAGGCCTCGCCATCCCTTTCGTCAGAGAGGGGCCTGCAGAGGGCCAGACACAGGAAAAATATGTCATCAGGCCCATTTCTGTTTAATGATAGGCAGGTGAGGTGGTGGACGCAAACACCCAGAGGTCAAGATTAGCAGAGCTCGGCACTGATAAAGGATCTGCGCTTCAGTTCTCAAAGACCATCTCTGTGGTGAAGACAGCCGAGGTGGCATCTGCTGTATGAGAACCACGCTAGATGTTACAGTAAAACAATCATGAAGAAGAACATTCAAGCTAACAATCTCCATTAGACCTACATCAACAAAACATGCAATTCTCAAGCATTTTTCCAAACGTGAATTTAGTACAAGAAAATTATTTAAAAAAAATAGGCTAAACTGAAGGTGCCTGCGTCGAGGGACAGAAACCTCTTTAAGGTGCTGGTATTATCGGTCTACACATGGCCAAAGTCGCAACTTTCGAGTGCAGACCTGATTCTTTATTTGAGTAGCAGTCTTGTCACATGGAGCATGCTGTTTTCATTACATACCCCTGTCTCTTTCTCTCTCTCTCTCCACCCGGGGAAGCTGGGTGATTTAAGCCCTGCTGGTGCTGCTGAGGTCATCCCAGTGACCCTCTCTCCCTACTCTTGATTTATTCTGGCATGGCGGGCACGCTTTCCACTGTGACCCCCAGCCTTGCCCAGGCCTGATCCCCCCAGAAAGAGCCACTCATACAGAACACAAGGCAGTAATGACTCTGCTATGCCTCTGTTTCCGGCCTGGTGGAATAAATCAGAAGGTAAGAAGAGAGAGAGGAGCAGCACAGAGGGGGATCTGAATCAGGAACAGAGTGACCAGCTGCTAGGACGGAGCCACAATGTTTGACTAACTGACGGGTTGTACAACTAATCGATTAGTGAGGTTAATGTAAATTCCTATTTTATTTTGGCAGTGTTCTAATTGGCATTAGCTGTTAGACAATTTGCATGAAAATGTATATGCATTCTTTTTAAAGAACCACACGTGCATATATAGATATACATGTCTGTGCATCTGAAATCAAGCTTCTTTAGGGCTGTTTAGTTGACTAATAACTCAGGCAAACATCTCCTTGATTTTCAGAGTGTGTACTTCAGCTGCTGGCTAGAGATGTCGGGGGAGCTGGAGAAATGAGGGAATGTGCAAAGCTGGAAAGGAACATTGTAGGAAACTTTGAGAGTTTACGAACCCATACAAACATCACAACACAACAGAAGATGGCGGGCAGACAGCAAAAACTCCAGAGCGGATTGTGTCAGGCCTCTGAATGTACTTCAGGTACTTTCTGTAACCTAACACACAAAGTTATTGTCCGAAAGCTAAAGGTGTCCTTGTGAAATTTGCATTTTTTGTTTTTTTTTAAGCCTGCTGTTCTGATGTCATTCAAAGGAAAATGGAAAAACGGAGGGCGTGGCTTGTTTTCTTCCGCAGTGAAAACTGATTGGCTGTAAACGAGTATTTCAAAGCGTGCAGCAGACTACAGTTGGAGGGTAGGGGTTAATGGCTCTGACTCCGCCCAAGCCACCAGACTGACATCATCAGAGAAGGTCTGCCGTTCCTGTGGAAAGTACATTTTCACAAGGGCGCATAATTAAAAAATAATGACGTGCACAGATAAATCATTGATAATAAACACTGCAATATTCAATAAAAACAAGAATAGTATATTTTAATTTCATTACTTTTGCGTGATATTTTCGTTGTGCTAAAGTGTTTTCTGTGAAGTTGCTGTGCAACACTGCACATCAGGAAAAGTGCTACAGAAATAAAGCGAAATCTTTTTACAGTTTGCAGTTTACTTTACAAAGAGCGTCAGTAACCTGACAACCGACGGAATAACCGACACAACAGATGCTGAGAGCTACTGTGATTAGCGAATAACATGAAGACGTAATCAATCAACGTAATGGCGCAGCTGACAGTACGCCGCGTATACACTCGGGCCTTTCATAAAGTCAATGGGCATTTCGAGGTTTACCGCAGTGACACTGAACAGACAAACCGCACAGAGTAATAATGCCGCTTTGGAAAAAGGTGGCCAAAACATATTCAAGGGGGAAAACATGCTTTAGATCAGATCTCCACCTCCATCAAAGCATGAATCAGTGCGTTTACCAATAGGCTACTGCAGAAGAGATTAATCTCCATATGTCCACTCTCCTGTGTTCCCCTGACATAGAAGCCATATTAAAATCAATTGGTTTGTCTCTTGTCTTTATGGCCTGAGGAAGCCAGTGAAAAATGGATCTCTTTAAGAGGTGATAGAGTAACAGCGCGGCATCAGGGGCCGTGGATCTCCGCTGCCTAATGGAGCCCGGCCGAGTCTGTTGGCTGCTGCCGTCCTTTGAGCTTTAATACCAACACTAACACTTACAGGCTCAGGTTAACCACACCAAAAGAATGCACAACAGGGGAACAAATGCTCAGGAGACGCTTGCTAACACGGCCCGCCACTCTGGTACCACCGAGGGCTCGGTGAAGAGCCGCAGTCATCGGGGCTCCTGAAGGACTAACGAGTTCTAATTCTGATTTACTTGATCTGGTACCTCAGAGGAAGCCGCACAGTGCCTGCCTGTCTGGCTCCCCTTATGACCTCAGCACACAGGCCTGATCACAATGAGCGGCCCAAAGGAGCCCCACGGCCTCATGGGTAATTCACAGTCAGTGGCAGGGGAGGATATCCTGGTGGAGTTTATGTACTCAGAAAGGCCAAAGCCACCTAAGACAGACAATGCAATGAAATGATTGGAGCCGCTCCCTCTAATACTGCCTTCCCAGCTAACGGGGAACATTCTCAGAACGCTGGCTAATGTTCCCCAAAAGTGATTTCCAAGATATCAAAACAAATCTTGCAGTAATGTTAGTATAATATTTTTCTAACCTTTTGTGTCATATATATCAAAAACATTATTCTTAAGTAGTTAGTGGACGCTTTTAAAAACATTACAGAAAATGTTTGAATAACGTTCTTATAACCAATCAACAACAGTAACGCGTCTAAAAACGTACCCAAAACTTTCAAAATAACTACTTTAACGTTTTTGTTACGTGTTAATGTAATGTACATAAACATTCTTGCAACTTAAAATTGTTACATGGGTTATGCCAATGAATCTTTATTTAGGAGGTTTTTGTGCATGTCAAGGAAGATACTGCTAGAAGTTTTCTGATTTACCATTTATAAGCCCAGAGGGACTTGCTAAAAGTCTCTGAAAAATTACTTTGTGGCCAAAGTTCCTCCTAAGATATATTTCTTATGTAAACATGAACCTCTGACAACACTATGGAATACTGTTGCCACTTGATAAATACACAAACACGAGGAAATCTGTCTGGTGGGCGAGCTTGATTTACTGTTGTTTCATTTAGAACTGTGTAAACTGTGCCTTTTCACTGTTGATACAAAAACATCCTCAAATTCACTTGATCCACAAGTTTTCAGAGAGACTGTGCTGTAAATATGGCGACCGGGTTGGGACAGGAGTGAGGCAAAGTCTTTTAAGCCCGGGTTCAGAGCTGCATGAGAAATTTAACATGATACATTCATTGCTTTATGTGTATCTGAGTTTCTGTGAAGGCTGTTCTCCCAGGAGCTCGGATTGAATTGCAGAGTCTCACACAGAGCCTACAATGCTATAATATACCGTATGCAGCACCTTCTACTGTGCAGGTGTGCCAAAGTGTGAGCAGGTGGAGTTTATGACAGACACACGGTTTTTGTCTTTTTACAGAGCAGTACTGAATCATCCACTTCACATGCTTTATGGTCCCTCCTAACAAAACTAGTAGGATGGAACCACTCAACCTACCCTGGAAGTCTAAGATCTGCACATTAAACATAAGCATGTAATCATACATTCTCACTCAGCAGAGGAAATCTGAACCTTCAGCTCTGACAACAGCGATACATAATGCTTTGAGTTCCTCCGACATTAGGAGCACACTCGAGCACCTGGACCTGTTCCACATCAAGAATAAAACGTTCTTACACCACATCTATATGTCAGCTAGACTGAGGGATAGCTTATTAGAAATACTGGACTGTGATTGGCCGATATTTTATACACGCGGGTGCCAATTAAAACTTTCCCCTCATTTATCTGTTATCTGTATCATTTTCTTAATAAGTCTGTCAGGTTTCACATCTCCAGAGAGAGAATATTGAGGAAAACGAGGAAGGAAATGTAATAAAAAAAACGAGGAAAGAGGAAAAAACCCTCGTTGTTAACAGGCGTGTGAGCGCATGGCGCCATCAGAAGCGGCCATCCAGGCGACTGCGTGAAGCAGACAGTAAGAGGAAGACGAGTGGTGACGCTCACTAAATATCAAGTGGAAGGGCTAGTCAGTTAAACAGCCGGGAGCAGAGTTGATATGTTTTAGATGGTACTGATTGGGCTTCTGTCAAAAACAACACAAAGAAAACAGAAAAATACGAACTCCTCCCACAGTCAAGCATTTTGAAATAATATAATTCTTACTGTCTGAGGGCTGCCAGCACTGTTGATATATTGTTCTTTAGGTATTGACAGCAGAAACAGAAACATAGTAATGACAGTGTGTGATATGTATCCATAAAAAACTTTCTGCCAAAAAAATCTATGCAAAACGAATGACCTATTTACATTTAATTAGAAAACGAATTACATTTAATTACATTTAAGCATTTGGCAGACGCGTTTATCTAAAGCGACTTAAACTGTGCATTCAAGGTGTATAATTGTATCAGTTTCCCCTGAGAATCAAACCCACAACCTTAGCATCGCTAGTGTGATGCTCTACCTATTGAGCTGCAGAAACACATGTTGCATTTCGTTACATATTACAAAATGTAACAATGTATGTTCTCAGATTGACACTTTTTGTCCTAAATGGGTCTATATTTGCATATTTTATACAAAACATACTTTAATCATGAACGTTTCATGTATATGTCAGAAGTGATGCTATTCGGTCTGTAAAATATACGTGTATATAATATAATAATATACGTGTGGGCTTCCTGTCTGGACTCCATCTTAGCATGTCCTGTATGCAACATGTGGCTCTGGGGATCTCATTGCAGTCGATTATGCAAATAAGTCCAGTCAGTTATTTGACTTGAATATTTTCGGCCCAAAACATTTGCTAGTGTCCGTGGAGACGGCATTCCAGTCTCTTGCACAAGTCATGGTAATGGCAACTTGTAATCGACACTGAAATTAATACGAAAGTTTAAAATCCACAAACACACGCACGCTCACCGACAACAAAGGGAGACGAAGTGAAAAGCTGACTGAGGTAAAAACTAGGCCGAGGAGCCAGAGAGAGAGAGAGAGAGCTGAAGTTTAACAGAGGCAGGAGTGAGGAGAAAAATCAGCAGTACGGATTTTAAACAGGAAGAGAGTGGCGTCAGTACAGGCGAGAGATAAGAGAGCCGCGCTCCATACACAAACACAGAGCTCAGCAGCCTAGCAGCTCCCAGCTTTACAGGCGCCTTGCAGTAGCTCTGTCCACCCACCTAGACTGAGCTCCAGGTCCCAGACCGCTGCTTAACTGTCCATACTGTCACACACACACAACTGCCCTTCCACCCCCTCACTTGATGGTTCAGAGGCACGATAAGCATGAGAATGTTTCGGGCCATGCAATACGTGACTACCCAGCTAACAGGGATTGTTCTCAGAACGTTTGCTAACATTCTCTAAAAGTTCTCTAAAAGTTCCCTCAAAGTTGTCAAAAAACATTCTTGCAGTCATGTTAGTGCAATTCTATGAACTGTTTTTGAACTGCTAGCGGAACGTTTTAAAAAGTTACAGAATTACAAATATTTGAACAATGTACTTATAACCAAGCAATAATGTTAAAACAAATCTTTTAGTTAATTGTAATGTTAGGAAAATGTTCCAGCAACCTAAAATTGTTAGCTGGGTTGGAGAGACATATTACACTGCAAACCCCCCCCAACACACACACACACACACACACACAAAACCCTAACAGTTTGTCATAAACAGACTCAAACTGCTTTCACACTGCAAAGCCTAATGCACCAATCCAATCTTTGAGTCCCGCCTTTCTGTTTACCTTCACGTTACATATAAAAACTGTGTTAACTTTAACAACCCACCAAACCGTCAGTCAAACTGTCTTAGCAGAAGTCCTCACAAGTGTTTGACGTAAATGCCACCAAACGTGACAGTAACATACATATTCCAGTTCTTGGAAACATCAACAACCATTAAAAGAATGTAATTAATACTTCAAAGCCCAAGACAACACCCTCTATGACTCACACATGGGACTTCCCATGCATTCATTAACCTCTCCGGCGGCCGGTGATGATTTCAGAGCAGATCTCGTCTGTCTGGGACAATAATCACCGTTACAAGCACAGGCACCAATTTAGGTGATTATTCTTATTAAACTCCTTTAAAATGCTCCATAAAGTTTATCTGTTCAGAATATCCCTGTATATGTGCTTATTACGTGTTGTTTTCACACTATTCTTTTGGAAAAACACTAGACATGCTGGCTCACAGCATTAATTATGCAGCCTTTCGTTAATTCACACCGCAATTACATGAAATAATAAACGCTCATGTCTTGCAAAGGTTTTTCTCTTACTGCATATACTGTGCGTGAACGTACACGACTGCTTGTCAATTCGCTTACACATGCACAGATATAAACGAAAGTTCAGCTGAAGGCACAATAACACAAAAATATATAGAGAAGAATCGCTGCGTTTAAATCCACATTTGCAAAAAAAAACGAATGTGTTTTTGCTGTCTATACACATGCTACAAGAGCTGGTCCATGGCAAACATGAGAGAAAAATTCAACCATCCATGTGTCAAATTATGTAAATATGTGGGAATGAATATGGTCTGAATCTTACAGCATGGCCAGGCATTGTATGGGAGAGATGGTAGTTTGGGGCTCACTCTGTATTTCGCTGAATGGCTAAATACAGGAACGCTTTTCAGCGGGCACCCCTACGGTGCCCTACAAATGCCTCACAGCTCAACTCCTGAGGAATTTGTGAGCAACAAAGCCTCAAAATCCCCTTATTATTTTACCTGTCCAGACCAGCTGAGAGAGGCATTTATGAAAAGTAATCTTGAACTGAAACAAAATACGAAGCTTTTTCTGTTCGCTGGATGGTACTGTTCACTTTGGCCTTTACGAGAGTGATACTGAATAACTAAGACTGCTCCACTTGAATAAATAAATCAATGCCAGCGCTATCCCACCGACAAAACTAACATTTACATGGAAACACAAAAAACACGCATGCATTTGCACGCATATGTTTTGATTAGTGGAAAATGGGTAACCAGTAACCAGGTAAAGAAACCCCAATGTGTTTCTTAGGAAAAACTAGCCATCTCACACTGTTAAATCAATAATTCTTCACCAAAAATTAAAAATATTTGTGCACTGATACTAATAGTATAACCTACACTCTAAAAGTGACTGTTCTGATCGCACTCAACAATGAAATATGGATATAAAAACCAGCGACTGATTAAAAGTTGAGGAAACATTTTGGCGCACAATGAAGAACAGATGCGATTCTTAAACGGTTAATAAAAGTGGCCATTGGGGATCAGTTTTTCCAGCCACTCTATCATTTCTGAACTCATAAAAGCTTCTTTGCGTTGCAACCGAGAGAAACAGGCCTGAGGCCTACATGTAAGTGCACTTAACAGTTAACACACTCACAACCAGCCTGCCGACAGTCAACACCGTCCCTTACACACCTACAGAAAGAAGAAAATCTGAACCACTCCGCTTTAAAATGCTAATAATTAAAGCTGCAATCTGTAACTTTTGCCTCTCTATCGCCATCTCTGTTCAAAGCCTAAAATTGCAAGTTGCTTTTCTTATTTTCTTAAGAAAATATAAGTTTTATATTAATAATATTAAAATATTACTAGGTATTATGGAGTTATTTTTTTGAGATTGCTGACATTAAAATTCAGTTTAAACAGTTTAAATGTCAAACTACTTCTGTAAGAACAAGCTAGAAAGTTATTTTTGTTCACTTAAAGAAAGAATTTGTGGATTGCAGCTTTAATCATTGCGTTTCAAAGGAAAACTGATATCTTTCATTTATGTTTCATATGCAAACAAGTCACAGACCATGTAAATACTGCTTAAATACATCGACATGATATAGTGATGCAATAACAATGCAAACTGACCAGCGGAGCATTTTTCCATTTAAAACTCTTTTAAAAACGCATTTTATTATTACCTCAAGATTGTACAGCAGACACTGCTGGGGGAGGCCCACACTGAGGCCATGCAAACTGGGTCAGGAGTATAGAACTCTCTCCTTACCCTGATGAGGCAATACAGAGAGAGATGGAGACTACAGTCTAGGGATTTTAATTACAATCATGCTCTTCTGCATGATTGTGGATTTACATTTCCCAAACCGGCAGTTAAAATAAACTTGAATGTAGTGGGCAGGAGTCAGATCTACCCACTGGGCCCTTCATACAACATCCAGAAGAAAATAATTAAGCTCCCAGTGAGAACCGAGACTTCTGGGAAATATTAAGGTCAAAGATTAAAGACAAGCTCGCACTTGCAAATTCAGAACAGCAGGGCAGCCACCAGGAGAGGCTTTTAAATGTACCTGGAGGTGAGGATGCGCTTCAATCAGAATATATCACAGCAAACTCTTTTTGCTTTGAAACTTACCAAATATTTTGCTTAATTAGTTTTATTTACATAGTCAGCAGCTAATTTGGAAGCTAGAAGTTGCTAGGTTCTTGAGTTCTTGTATTAAAGGCAGGGTAGGCAATTTTTTCCAGAAACATTTTCTGTTCGCCCAATCATTGTATTCGATTCAAATGCAATGACGGGATGTCCTACTTACCTGTCAATCTTGTATGCGCTCATGTGTTGGAGGAGGTGTGGCTTTTGGAGAGCGCTCTGAGGGGAGGGCCGGATCTTATACTTTCAAAGCTAGTTTGCTATTGTTAGCTTGTGCAAAATTGCCTACCTTACCTTTAAGTAGGGGGATTCAACTACCTGTAATCTTCTGGTCTTTAAACTGGTTCTTTTAAAACAAGAATATTCATTGGGATATAATGGTGATATTAAGCATAAGGTGAGATATGAGATAAAAGGTCAATTCTTTATTATTGTCGCACTCGACACGTTTGGTCATAACCAGACCTGCGCTTGACATGTCGCCTTCAACCTCTGAATTATAAACGATTATGTATGCAGACTCTCAGATGTGTTATGGCGCTTGGTAAACACAAACGGAGTCATTTCCCTCTCTTGATTATCAGCAGGGACACAATCAGAACATCTCTATCCTGTCCACTGTTTAAAGACTGCAGCCAGCTCTTCAGATCGGCCAAGTAAACATAAGATCACTGCTCTCTCAGTACTGCCGGGGAAACGACTTAAAAAATGTAGTTTACCAAAATTTGAAGTAGTCACCTTACACACAAGCTACCCTTCGACAAACACAGCTAGCTACACTAGACGCTGCAAGTTATTAAAACAAAGAAACACAAGAGACATTTTTCATAGTTTTCTCACCCTCGTGTCATTCCAAACCTATATGATTTTTTCTAAAGATATTATGAGAAATATCTCCGTGGTTTGGTCTCCACACAATGGAAGTCAATGGGTGCCACTGTGGTTTGTTTACCAAAGACCAAAGTTGGAGAGTTTGATTTCCAGGGAACACACATACTGATTAAAAACAAAATGTGTCCCTTGAACCAAGTCGATTTGGATAAAAGCAGAAATGCATTATTGTTAACGTAACACAATAACTCTGCAGGGCCCCGGGGGGCAGAGCTGAACAGCTTGATATATTTACATTTACATTTATGCATTTGGCAGACACTTTAATCCAAAGTGACTTACAGTACATTCCAGTTATACATTTTGTCAGTACATGTGCTCCCCTGGGAATCGAACCCACAACCTTTGCGCTGCTAACGCAATGCTCTACCAACTAAGCTACAGAAACCCACATATATATACGTACAGTTGAACTATATATTGTCACGCCATAAATGTAAGTTACTATAAAAGATAGTAGCATGTTGACTTTCATTTATTTACTCGCCAACGCTATCTTGTAGCATGATTGCTATCAGATACGTTTTTGGAGTGGCGCCTTTGAGATGCTAGCAACAGATATACCTGATTCTATAAATGTACGGCTTTTGTCCACTGTTGAAATGAACTGAAACAAAGCTGAAATGAAATTAACCCACAAAGAAAAGAATATCTTGGCGTGCAGCACAGAATATGAGATGCATGCCAACCCAGACTTATAAATAAACATGACAGACAATAGATTCCTGAAGAGGGTCAGCTGATCTCCTCCACACACACAAACATACAGTTGAATCTTTCCTTATGAACTCTGAACCGTAAACCCAACATACACCCACAATGAGGCCCTAGCTGCATGTTATAACCCACCTCATGAACTACATTGAGCTCATAGGGATAGTCACGCGATACGCTTTCTGTTCGCAGCACATTGTATTTGAGAGCAGCCATCTAGCGAAGTCAGCAGATATGAAGAGTCTTTTGTATTTAAATCATATCTGTCTCATCAGTCAAAATGCTCTTAGCTTAGCTGAACAATATGTGAGTCAATTGAGTCTTGAGTGTGTTTTCGAGACACTGGCGTCAGTAATGGTCTGACCACAGATGTTTTGAAATGCATTTTCCCTGCCGAAATGGTTTTTTAGGTCATTTATACCATAATGCCGACATTAATGCGGCATGGAGAACATACAGTCAAGTTCAAGTTGAACCAAGAGCAGATGTTTTAATTTCTTAAAGCTGCAATGCGTAACTTCTGCCTCTCTACTGCCATCTCTGTTTGAAACATAAAATCGCAGGTTACGTAGTCAAATATAGCCAAACTGACATTTCACGGGAAATCGTACCAACAGAGCAAATCATAAATCATGATTGTGAAGTTATCGTACTGAATCGAGGTACGTTTTAAACGCTGATGTTGAACGCTGTTATGAACTTGTACAGGAACTGATTTTTGTCTATTTTTTAACGGATTGCAGCTTTAAGTCTGAAATCTCTAAAAGCCACAACCAACATCAGCTTGACAGCTCTGATATGTTTGGGAGAATCAACAGGATTTAATTTTGGGGGCTTTCCTGTTCTGTACATCAACAAATCAAATATCTTGTCTGTCTTCATTCATTTAATAAACAAGCAGATAAAGAGACCTCAGATTCCTCAGTGTGGAAACAGCAGCTATCTGAAGCTGTCTGCTGCAATGTCTTTCAGACTGCCAGAGTTCCCTCCACAGTGATAGCAGTGGAATCAGGGGGGCTCATTTTTCACCCCACGTCTCTGGAATGTAATCGGAATTTAGGCTGAAGGCCTTTGGCGCACAAAGATCTCCTAGCAGGGAAAATGAATACTAGCAAAACACCAAATGTGAGGTAAAAGTTTTGCTTTGGTGTATATAATACTGAAACTGTAACAGGACATGTATGACAAACTGTAATAATGATACTCTGATCATCAGTGATTGTGAGCGATTCAAATCAACAGTCTACCAACGAAAATATTTCTGGTAACCTTTTACCTCAGTGGAAAATACACTGTCTGAATCAGATAACCAGTATGACACAAATAGGCAAAAAAACAATGCAAAACACAGTTTCATGGCCTTGCAGATCTCCTTTAAATCCATTCGCAACTGGCAGGTGTCAGATTATTGACTAGTTATTGATGCGCTAGTAAGCAGGGTACAGATTTATCGCACGAAATCAAACTTTCCTGCACGTTATTCAGGTGCAAACAACTGGAAAAACTCCAGTCAAAGTTCCCAGTGAAGAAGACAACAGTGAAACGTACGTTCTGCGACATGCTAATAAAGTGGAGAACCACGTGTAGCAAGAGCGCGGGACACTGAAGCGCAGAGTCAGAGCTTCTCTATTGATTTATCCTTCAGTAACCTCTCTGTCTCTCGCGTTCTCTGTATCCCCGCAGACTGTGTTTTTTGGGAGCTGGTCTGGCCAGGCAGATTTCACTGGAGCCAGAGTGTAGATACAGGGCTGAGCTCAGATAAACAGCTTCTTGTTTGAGCCGCCGCTGTGTTGAGCTGCTCTGTGCTGAGCTGAGCAGGCTGATAAGAAAGCCCGTGGCGGCGGCGCGTCCGCGGCGGCCAGGAGAATGGACCAGGGCCTGGGGAAGCAGACTTGCTGACTGCACCCCGCCCTCCCCTGACCGCCTCTGCTCCCAGCCCTAATCTCTCCTCTTTTCTTCTCGCTCTTGCTCTTTTCATGACAAAGGGCAGAGCTGCCTAATTGCCTGGTGAGAGTGAAATGTATCGTCGGATCGCATCGGTGCGGGGAGCTGGGGAGGGGGAGAGGGACGCAGACGTCTGCAGCTGGGCAGATCCTGGCAGAGAGGTGGCAGTTCACATTTGACCCTTTACTCTATGAGAACCAACACAAAGAATGTGTGCTTGAGTATAAAACATTAGCAGTACTACTGGATGGGAATGACTGTGAGTTTTGTCCCATTTAAACCTCTCCTGGTATACAGAGATAAAGGGGAACTGCTTCTGTTGTACATGCAGGTGATGTTTAACAGTATGAATGTTGAAGCTCTTAAAGGTACAGTTCACTCAGAAAAGAAAATTCTGTCATTAATTACTTAAAGGGATAGTTCACCCAAATGAAATTAGGATCTCACAATTCACTCATCCTCATGCCGAACACAACTGGGGTTACATTAAATAATATCGTGCCTCTTCCCAGCTTTGTAATGACATTGAAAAGTGCCCAAGATTTTAAAGCTCCAAAAAGCGCATCCATCCATCATAAAAGTAATCCATACGACTCCAGTGGGTTTATAAATGTCTTCTGCAGTGAAAAACAATCACTATTTTTAGCTCAAGTCATCAATACATCATTTATTCATGTAAACAAACAAATCAGAGCGCAAAATTCAAACATGGCAACGTGTTTTGCTAATGCAGAATCTCACCGGTGTGTCAAAGAATCATTATGAAAAGTTTCCTAGCAGACAAGAGTCATAAGACAAGAGTCATACGAAATACTTTGATAAATGGATGCGCTTTTTGAAGTTTACATATTTGAATAAGCACAGGTGTAAGTGAAATATATTTCTTTTCATGTTCAAGAAGAGTGAGTAAATGATAACTGAATTTTTATTTTGGGGTGCACTGTTCCTTTAAATGCAACTGTACTCATGTCTGTTATCTCAACAGCTCTAAATATTCCATGTTCCCAATGCTTTAAATTCTCTCCCGGCTCTAAATATCCCCTACTATCACAATTCATCATCCCGGCTGCGGAGAGCTGATAGGCCCAACATGCCCGAGGATTGGCAATCAATAACAGGGAGAAAGTTGTGGCTCAGCGCTGGACCAAACCCACATCTGCTTCAAATATCCTCGTCTACCAACACACACAATCTCCCGTGTGTGTGTGTGTATGTCCAAGACTCCCTAACACGAAATGTCAGCCATACCAAATTCACACACACATTTTCAATGCTCAGCCAGAAGAGTGCAAACAAAACGTAGCAAACCCCCTCAACGTTGTGCATATAACAAGGTCTCTTTCGGGCGAGTCAGTTCCGTCTGCAGCCATCTTGCCCCCAGGCGGCTATTATTTTTAGGTAAAAGGTACACAGGTACAGCTTCTATCTGCTTAAAATGGTAAAACAGTCTCTAAAACTTCTTGTCAAAATTAAACCACAATATCAGATTTTACAAGAAACATAGCAAGAATCCTGCTCCTGGAGGGCCCGTGTCCTGCAGAGTTTAGATCCAACCTGCCTCTACGCACCTCTCCGAAGATTTCATGTTTTTCAAAATCTGCTCAGTAAGACCTTGATTGGCTAGTACAGGTGTGATTGATTAGGGTTGGAGCCAAACTCTGCAGGACACTGGCTCGTCAGGAGTGGGATTGGACACCCCTGTTCTAGAGTGACACATTTAAAGGCGATTGGCTCTTTTATTTGAAAGGCGGGACTTTTTCTACTGTCACCACATTTGAGTGCTAAATATGCATTATGTGTCAGTTCACTTTCTATGATTATCATCATTGATAAATCTCAGGTATGTGGAGATTCTTTCTTTGTAATGTAAACACAATCATGCTGCACGGCTATAATTAACGCTATAAGAATTCAGTAACGCTGACAGTATTACAAAGCACATATTTGTTCATAATTGGGAGCTTGGCAACAGGATCTAATTCTGTTGTCAGGTTGCTTGAATCTTGTCATGGCTGTCTCTCTCTCACACAGTTGTACCTCACAGTGAGGGACCGAGGACTGACGGCAGATTCTTTTGTACTCTTGCTTATTTTTGTTGACCTAGAACAGGCAGACAGACAGACACTGAACAGAGCCAAAGCAGGGGCGGAGAAAACAGGGGGCTCTCCTGAAACACGCTCCTCTGGGTTCGAGAGGGTGAGGTGGAATAACAGCATCAGAGCTCTCAGGTGTCAGGGTGTCTGGCAGGGGGTTGGAAACAGGGTACGAGTGGAGGTGGGGTGGGGTGAAGGCAGTCTCGCATGAGATGAAAGTGCTACACAGAGAGACCTTATAAGTGAATAAAGCAACACACAGTTCATTACTTAGGGTCATTCCTGTTA
>JAZGTJ010002239.1:310-44250 GCA_036877575.1 Botia almorhae | reverse complement strand
TGCGTCACATCCGGGAAGTAAGGTCAAAAATTGTTTCCCTTGTCCGCCATTTGAAATATTTGAACTTCCTTGTGACAACTTCCAATGTACGATTTGGTTTACACTGGAAAATTATCAGAGGATCTGGGCGAATAGTCGTCGTTTCTGCGTCTCATGTGCGTTGGGACCCCGGCGTCGGCTCTTTTCTTATCCAATCTGAACGAAAAAGGTAGAAAAGTGAGCGAATGGTGCCCGTATTCGAAACGTGTTCAACAACGGAACGCGGTAAAGTTTTTGCATGAGTTGAACGCTGGTTGCGGATAAGGAGAGGCGACGGGAAGGCCTGTGACGCCTTGGCTTTTTTCTTGTGCTAGTCATGGCCGGAAATTTTGATTCGGAGGACCGAGGGAGCTGGTATTGGGGGAGATTAAGCCGACAGGAGGCGGTTTCGCTGCTCCAAGGGCAGAGGCATGGGGTGTTCCTGGTGCGGGACTCGATCACTATTCCCGGGGACTACGTACTGTCTGTGTCGGAGAACTCCAAAGTCTCTCATTACATAATAAACAGCATCAGCAGCAATCGTCAGTCCGGACCAGGTGAGTCTTGACTTCATTTCTGCCAACAAGTAAATCAATTAATTTTGCTTTAACGTTTAGCTGCTTGATGAGAAGAGCTTGTTTATTTTTCCGCTACAAGTAGTTCTGTTACGCACAGCTTTTTCTGTGGCCATTACTTGTATCATTCTGGAGATTTGTAATAATTTGTTCTTTGTTTTCATTTAAGATGTTTACAAATAAAGTACGTAAATGACTATTATAGTTGTCATTTTATAAACTGCGGTTTTAGTTCAGTCGTTGAAATTGTACTAAATGCTTGTATTGTGAAATGAAATTCATAGCAAAACATTCATGCGTTTATATCAAAGGTATTACGTTTGTTTTAGATGCTTAGGACGTGTTGCAGCTTGATGATCAGCAATACTGAATTTCAGAAACTATTACTCTGCTGTTTCCAAGTTTAAGACTAAGAAAAAGAACACAACACAACACATTTTTGAAAAGTAGATATTACTCACACTTTTGTGAGTAATATTTACTTTTGTCTAGCCCTGCTTTTATAGATTAAGTACAAGCTGACCTTGATTATATGTACTCATGTGCTATTTGGCTGTCATTGCTTAGGAATCGCTCCTCCTCGGTTCCGTATTGGAGATCAGGAATTTGATGCCTTACCTGCCCTGTTGGAATTCTACAAGATCCATTACTTGGATACCACCACTCTGATTGAGCCCATCAGTAAAGCCAAGCACACTTCCTTCATCAGCATCAACGCCGGAACAGGTGGAGCTCCCCAGAGGCTGGAAGAAGAGTATGTCCGTGCCCTGTTTGACTTCCCGGGAAATGACGACGAGGACCTTCCATTTCGAAAGGGTGATGTTCTTCGAGTGTTGGAGAAGCCTGAGGAGCAGTGGTGGAATGCTCAGAATTCCGAAGGTCGAGTTGGGATGATCCCTGTGCCATACGTGGAGAAGTACCGGCCAGCCTCGCCAACATCAGGGGCCCCAGGAAGTGGAGGACCTAGCGGAGGATCAGGTGCTCACGGCAACTCGGATGGCCACAGTTCTCAGTCACCCCCTCTGCTTGGGGAGCCAGGCCAGTATGCCCAGCCGACATCCTTACCCAATCTACAGAACGGTCCAGTCTTTGCCAGGGCCATTCAGAAGAGAGTTCCCAATGCATATGACAAGACTGCTCTTGCTTTGGAGGTAACAGACTTAACTATTGTTTACACTCAATAATACATCCACGATAAAGTCTTTAATATTTAAAAAATGTGAATTTTTTCTCAGAATTTTGTAAAATCTTTAAGATTGTGAGTTTTTTTGTTAAGGATTGTTAGGATGCTGCCTGTACCTGTTCAACACTAGGGCGTTATGCTTGATCGCAAGAATTTCATTACTCATTGTGCGTTATGATTCACAGAAGCAGTCACATTCTGGGGTGTTTCCTCTGCTTCTGACACCCTTGCTGTCTTGTGTTGTTATTCAAAACTGCTGTCGTATTCACAATGTTATATTTCCTCTCAGGTCGGCGACATGGTGAAGGTGACCAAGATCAATGTAAACGGGCAGTGGGAGGGTGAGTGCAAGGGAAAGCATGGCCATTTTCCCTTTACCCACGTCCGCTTGCTGGACCAGCACAATCCAGAGGACGAACTGAGCTGAAAGAGCAGACTGTCTTCCCAGCAGCCCATAGATGTACACACACACTCCAGCTGCTCACGTCCTCACAGCTCCTTTTCCTGTCTGCCCTGTCATTACCTTGTGCCATTGTGTCAGTCATGCCAACACACGGTATCTGCGACGATTTCCTTGTTACATTTTATGCAATAATCGAAGATATTTGTCAAGTAAACACTAAATTCCACACACAGCACCATACACTATGGAGAGAGAGAGAGAGGGGAATTTTAGTGTGTGGCTTCTTGTGAACTAAGACGAGAAAAGAGGACATACCTGCCTGGACTTAATGCGCGAGCAGTATGGTGTCCTAACAAGGGACTGTATCTTTGCTTATTCGAGTGCGGTAACACACACTACTTATAGTGTTCTAGAACAACAGCTTGCACGGGAATTAACAAACCCTCTTCCACACTACAGATCATCTACCACATGAAAAAAGTCAGTGTATGAAAAAGAAATTTGCCAATGTTTACTATTACATGTTTAAATAGGTGCAGTTAGTACAGTCTTGATTCTTGATTGATAGTCATTAGCGTGATAGTCACTACTGGCTCACCATTGGTCACATGGGCTGACTGGGGGTGGTACATTATGAAAGAGAGGCTGACAAAATACAAAACAGATGGAGCAGCCCAAGCCCCCACTGCATTTAGTTTTATTTATGCACAGCATTTCTAATGTATACAGGATGGGAAACATGGTCCCTCATGCGTCATTATTCACTACCGCTAAAAAACTCAATTTTACTACATTATCTATTATCAGGAAACGCTACTTGCTCCTTTTATCATTGTTGCTGTATTTGGAAGTATTACACTAAATGCAGGTTGTTGAATGTGTAACCCTAATGTTATTATCAGCTGTTGAGCTTCACAGAAATGTCAAAATAAGACGAAACTTCTGTTTTTAAATTCAAGTCCAACGTCATGATTTTCCACACAGTTTTACTAGTATATCGGCCAAAACATCCCTTGCAGAGGTTGAATATACAGTAAGTAGTTCTTTTAGCAGCTCTCCAGTGTGCCCCAAAAACTACTTTATTATTAGATAATGATATTTTAAGAACAACCCAGTTATCTTTACAACACTGTAAGATTTTATGAAGCGTCACACATTATCGTGCAAAACCCAATGCCTCAAATGTATCCTAAGAAGTGATTTTGCACAGACAAGTAGCCTTTATTTACAATTGGTTTAATGTACCTGTAATCTGTTTTGATTTGTTTTTGGTTTTTAACTCAATTATCCGTCATGTCTGTATTCTCTTTTAAAACAGAAATATTAGGGTATTTTGTCCTGTCATGCCCAAATACTTATGTAATATGTCAGATAAGTATGTTTTCCTAATTAGCTGCCTGCCTTAATTGCAAATTGTTGTCAGTGACCAATTCAGCAATGTCCTTGGCCTAATTAGTTAAAAACAATTAAAAACAAGTGGGTTGTAACCCACTTCCGCTACTATTGACCATAGTTAGGGAATAACTTGAATGTCTGTGGACAAATGTATAAATTACAACACTAATAGACAGGCTACCAGAGCAACACTATCAGATTTTAACGTTTTTACCCTTTACCTTTATTGGTTGTTACTTTTAAAAAGTTGACTAACTTTGTTCAGTAACAATGACAATCACCTGGAAATCCTGTTGTCACATCTAAATGTTAGAAAGCTATGTCGTCTATGTGTGTAGGTTAGCTTATTGTTGTCCTGATGTGACAGCAAGCCAGCCATGTTCTGTAATTGTCACCCAAGTCATAACAATGAAGGACTTTGATGTTCATTATATGTCTTATTAACCAAGTCTCCACTGTTTTAATTAGAAATGACCTTTTTCAAATTAGATCACAAAGCGAAGCTTTGTCCTCAATCTATTCTTACCGTTGTCTTGTGAGGATGATTTCACCTCAAAAAGCATCACTTTCATCTATGACTGGGTTGACTGAGTAACCACGAATTATGTCTGTTTAATTGTACCCAAAGTATTATGTTTAGATCTTAAATATCAACACAGTAATTTTGTGAAATTAATCTCGTTTATCCTGTACGTGCATCCAAGTCTGTCAGAGCAGTGTTTGTCACGAAAAACTTTTTTTTGTTACAGTTTTTCCTGTACCTGAAATAAAGTTGACCCCTATATAGTAATGCTACACAAATCTTTCGCTTTGCCTCTGTCTGTAATTTCTAAACTTCATGCTGTGACAATTAAATGCTTGTTACTTTGTTATACTGACATTGTACTCATATTGTATCAGGTTTCTTGGGTGCCACTGTTGTTTGGTTTCCAGCATACTTCATAATATCTTCTCTTGTGTTCCACAGAAGCTAAAAAGGTTTGGAATGACATGGGGGACTTTTTTATTTATGGGTGAACTATTCCTTTAAAGACATGACACCTATTATAAAAAAGCACTGGAAGTACCTTTTTACAGAATTGGTATCAATACCAATCTACATTGATACAATGACACTGAGTGACTGCTATATGGTAATTACTTAGGCGTAATAGTTGTATATGTGTATCTGTTATAAACGTGGTAAAGAAAGATTAAGCTTTGTTTACAGCTGCCTCACAAACCTTTTTCAGAATCTCATAGAAGGAAAATTAGTTGGAACCTGATTTCTGAAATGCAAAACTCTGAAAGGCAATTACATAATAGTCATAATTATTTTAATTTGCCATGTTGATTTTTTTAATGATCTAAATACTAACTGAAATTCAGCAGTTTCCTTTGAGTTTATACAGCATATGTCAGCCTGTTCACTAAATGTAATCCCTACACAGGATAAAAATGTAGCATATTAATACATAACGCTTGCTGACACAAAAGGTGCCCAGTGCAAATAAAGAGGATGAAACTCCAGCACTGGGAAGGGGAGAGAGGGAGTGTGGGGAGATGCTCTGGTGAAAGTGCCCGGATGAAGGTGTAACGCCATCTTTACTCCACCATTCAAGCCGCAGCTGTTGCTCGCACAGGGGCCTGCCGGTTCACTCACACTCCTTCACTCCCGAATCTCGCGCAAAACACACTCGCCGCTTGCTTTCCATCATGGGTGACCGGGAGGATTTGGTGTATCAAGCCAAACTCGCCGAGCAGGCGGAGAGATATGACGGTAAGAGACACGGAGAGGTAACGGTAACGTTATTTTTGCAAACCGAGTGTTCAGCAGGCTAGCTGACGGTCAGGCTGGCTGGCGTATTTTGCAGCGATCAAAACAGCGGGCGGTGTATATGTGACAGCGTGGTTTCTTTTTCTAGGTTTTAGTGTGCTGCGTTTTTATTTTTGTCGCCATATTATTTTAACGCAGTGATTTCGGGGTAACGGTAGAATGGCATATGAAGATGGAGACGTTTTTTTGAGGAGACAAAATGGCGGCGAGTTAGTGGGTGAGGCAAGCTGTTGCTAGCCATGGCGGAGGGGGGTGGCTGCGGTTTTCAGGCGTCATCTAGGCGAAGATCGCTTTGGATATTAGTTAACAGCTGTCTCTGTCGATCCGATTTACCAATAGAAATAATAACTTCGCCATCAAGGGTGCGCTTTTCTGCGCTTACCGCCGCAACACGTTATGAAAGGCAGTGGCTGTGTCCCAAACCCTAGTGAGCTGCCTACTTGTTCTGTTTTGGGTGTTATTGGCGCGATGAGCTGCGAGACCCAAAAATGCTGTCTAGGCAGTCACCGTACTTGGGTTTTGAGACACAACCAGACACTTAAAGGGACTAGCAGCCTTGCTTGGTAAGCGGAGAGACAGTAGCTTTGCAGTGAGATTTCGTTACCGACTAACGAGTGTCTTCTTAGAAGACGACATATTTAGGGAATGTTTTAGACAGACATATTTTAAGGATCACAGCAACGTACATCACTATAGTACATAGATAGGTAGATCACTCAATAGATCACTTTAATATAAACCCCAGTATTTATAATTGTTTTAAATTAATGTCCGATCAGATCAACCATCAAACATATATTGCATCTTATTGTTTTGCATGTATAACAGACCAAAATGTGTTTCTTTCCCAGCACTATAACTCCTCTGGTAACATAATTTTGCACGTGGTGTTTTGTGACTGAATACTGATTCCATAAGCAGAATGTTAATGTACAGTTTTAATGGGCTTTATAATCTGTATGACTAATAAATCGGAGTGATATACGCCCTATACTTAGACTTGGTGAAATAATAGCCCTTATCATCCATTGTTGGCATTAACCCATAAACAACTCTCTGGCCATTTATTGATGCAGTCTTGGCCATGATCACACTCCGTTCAATTTGAATTTAATTTCCAGAAATGGTCGATTCCATGAAGAAAGTGGCTGGGATGGACGTTGAGCTGACGGTTGAAGAGAGAAACCTGCTCTCTGTGGCTTACAAGAACGTTATCGGGGCAAGAAGAGCGTCCTGGAGGATAATCAGTAGCATTGAGCAGAAGGAGGAAAATAAAGGTGGAGAAGACAAACTGAAAATGATTCGGGAATATAGGCAAACGGTAAGAGGGGAACCAGCTGATGCCTAATAGCACTGATAAATCATTTTATGCTTATTTAAACCCTTAAATTGTTCATGTCCAGGTTGAGACCGAGTTGAAGTCAATCTGCAATGACATCCTTGATGTACTGGACAAGCACCTCATTCCCGCCGCCAATTCAGGAGAGTCCAAGGTCTTCTACTACAAAATGTATGAAGCAGTTTTTCAGATGAATCTAGCAGTACATCATAAGTGGCATATTGAGGTCGCTGCTGTATTTCGGAGTGTTCTAACCAAATCTTATCCCCCCTTGATGCTACAGGAAGGGCGACTACCACAGGTATCTCGCTGAGTTTGCTACAGGAAACGACAGGAAGGAGGCTGCAGAAAACAGTTTGGTTGCTTACAAAGCTGCTAGTGATATTGCAATGACAGATCTTCAGCCCACACACCCCATCCGCCTGGGTCTTGCTCTTAATTTCTCTGTATTCTACTATGAAATTCTCAATTCTCCCGACCGTGCGTGCAGGTTTGTCCACTTGTTTTGCTTTATAATGCGAATAATTATTTCAAAAGTACAGAACTTATATCAGTTTTTAAACATTTTATTGTTCTTTTGCTATATAATGTTTATAGAACCTGCATCAATATGTAGATTTTGTTTTACCTGCAGGTACAAAAAGACAAATGTTTGTTGTTTTGAGAATACACATTGATGCAAAATGCATTATATTATATTATAATATTATGGATTATATTCTGGAATTGAGCTAGTATGAATCCGGTGTCTGTTTTAAAGTGGTTACCTTAGTTGACAATGTTGTTGCTAGTCTGTTCTGTTTAGCGTACACTTGCAGGTTGAAACTGGTTAATGGTTTAACTGTACCTGGTTGTTGATCTCAGGTTGGCAAAGGCGGCATTTGATGATGCTATCGCTGAACTGGATACGCTGAGTGAAGAAAGCTACAAGGACTCTACACTCATCATGCAATTGTTACGTGACAACCTGACACTATGGACTTCAGATATGCAGGGAGATGGTAAGGCACATCACGGGTCTCGCGACTCAACGATTAAAAAACAAGTCGTTGGCATAGGAAGATGACTCCAAAAGATCCTCCATAAACAAAAGCTATATTTAGAGTGATTGTTTCAGTGTGTCCTAATTTAGACTTTGTGAGGCATAGTTTCTACCAACTCTGATATTAAACGTCTTTAAACGGATAGTTAAAATACACAGCTGCTTTTCAAATAAAGCTGAGCCAGCAAATAAAACTTAAATCCTGATTAATAAAGGCATAATTAAGTGAGAGAATTTTAGAAAGAGGATTTCTGTCAGTAGAATGTAGTTTTTGTTTATTTTTTGACAACTTGTTTATAAAGCTAGATTATACACAGTTTTGAACAAATCCAGAGGTTTTCAGATGTAAAAAAAGAAACAGAAAACATTGGACAGAAGCTCCTAGTTTTTATAAAAACGAATGCTAAAAATAGCATTTTAACCGTTTGGTTGTCCTTTGCTAATTTTAAAAGTACTTACCGACTCAGTGCACGCTATAAGGATAAATATATTCTCTGTACTACATTTCATTTCATCTTGTGATGTGTCCAAACCCATGACGTCCAATTTAACCCATCTTGCCTTTTTCATTCCCACTATTTAGATTCCTAAAGGAAAATGTTAATTGCCCACAAACTTTATTTGTAAGTGAGGCCACTCTTTTCCTCTCTTGCCCTTTGACCACAAACTGCATCATCACTCACCCGTTTGTAAGCTTTGTGTTGCGATCTTTGTGGCCACCAGAGTGCTATATGTGCAGCATGTGTGAAACAAACGGTTTCTGCATGATCACTGCCAGATCCTCTGTGTCCAATTGGAATGACCGTGTTGTACCAGTATATCACAATTTGGAAAATGATGGGGTTCTGCTTAAGACATTTACAGTAAGGGTGTCTAAATGATCTCTTGAATCATCACTTGGTTTGGTAATTTAGTCATGTGTGAGAATTAAACCACATGTGATAACACCGCATTCAAATTAGACTTGTGCCAGATTTTTTTGAGCTTGAAAATTACATGGAAATTAATAAATTGATAACACAATTTTTTTCTCACAGCATGTGTTCACTACTGAGTTTTTTATTTTTTTGCTTTTTATATCAGTTTTGTTTGGCAAACTCCTAATTCACAGATCTTGCAAGGGTTGCAAATTTGTGAAGATGTACAGCACATTGACTGCAATAAGAGACGTTATTATAGGACATTAAAATGACAATGGTCTCGTTTCTCTGTTCTCAGGTGAGGAACAAAATAAAGAGGCGCTGCAAGATGTGGAGGATGAAAACCAATGAGACAACACAGCCAATATGAGACTCCACCCCACTCCCCCCAAACCCACCCCTCCTCCCTAACCCCACCCACAAAAGGAGCCACCAAGCCCAACCTTATGTGTGGCACTCAATGCCTCCCAGTTTTTCTCTCCCTTTGTTTGATTTTTAATATTATTCTGTTTTATTAGCCCTTAAATCAAAATAAAATATACCACTTATAAAACAAACTTCAATTATGATTTTTGAATGGTCAGAACTTGGAGTTTTTTTCCTGGTACAACATTATTTTTCTTTTTTATGTTCATTTGCTTTATTTCTCAACATTTTTATCAGTTGCTGGATATATTTTGAGTTTTTCTTAATGTAATTACAGAAATTAACTTTTATTACTATTACTGATATGTCTACTAGTAGTGGTTTGAGCTGTAATATTTCTGTGTTAGTGCAATTATCAAATGCAGTTAAAGAAACAATGAAACCTTTAAAAGGGCAAGTCTAAACAAAGTGCTCTTTTTGTTAATTTAGTTTCTTCAGAGAAAGTTGAAGCAAATTTCTTAATATCCATGTGGAGCAAAACGCTTAACACCAAGTAGTAGTAATGTAGTAACATTTACCAGTGGACTGTAATTTGTGCTAAAATACTGTATCGCTCACATAGGCTGATGATGGTGGGTGGATAGCTGCAATTCTATAAAACTGAAGGAGCCTTGTTGCTTTTAGAACCAAGACAAATGCAGGTCTCCATTGGCTGTCTCAAAACGAATAAAGCACTAATAAAGTTGATTTTAAGCCTGCATGAGTACACGAAACGGTCTGTTTTTCTTCCCCTGAATCTATAGAATGCATAGAATTTCTTCTGTACTTTGTTCATTTGAAACTAGTTTGTACTACTGGATATCTGACTGGAACCACAGACCTAGAATCTGTATTACAAAGAAACAGCATGGATTTAACAATTAACTTAAAATAAAACTGCCTCAAGTTAAACATTTAACCTGCTTTTCTGCACCCAAAATGTTTTCCTTTCTGCTTATTTCTACCTTGTGTGCTATTTTCCTTCAGTTTGAAGTAAAATCTGATTTTTTCATGTAGGGAAGCAGTCTAGGTTACATAGTAGGTCGGTTCTAAGTGTTATTTTATAAGAAAGGATTACTTTTCAGGAAAAAATGCTTTATAAATATGAGATATATACATTGGCAAGTAGATTTTGATAGGTAAGACTGGGTTATGCTTGTTTGTACAAGTCGGTCATTGTTAAATATGTGCAAGGAATTATAATATTATTAAGAATGACTTATTTAGTGCGGATGACTTCATAAACCTTTAGAGGTTTCTGAACGATTACACATCTGCTTTACACATTTCACAATGTGCTATTAGTAACATTTTAATCTTATGAATTGATTATTCATTGAACAACCTTATCATTCAAGCTTTTAAATAATATCTGGGTGATTTATAAGTAATAACAGAAACTAACTCTGTAAAAGTTACTTTTTTAAGATAAGGGAAAATGACCGGTGACCGGGTTGTATTTTCTCTGCCGAGTTTGCATTACCTCCCTGTGTTGCCGTGGGTTTTGTACGGGTACTCATGTTTCCCCCCACAGTCCAAAGACATGCTGATCAGGTTGAATTGGAGTCCCAAATTGCCCATAGCTGTGCAAGTGCGGGGGTGAATGTGTGTCATTAAGTGTTTGCCATGCAACTGACTGGCCCTCTCTCTGGTTGTTTCCCGGAGAGAGGGTCGAGATGCACAGATAAGCTCCAGCCCGCTGCAACACTGCGGACAGGTGGGTTTGGAAAATGGACAGAAAGTGGATATACAAAAAAATCGCGGTTAACACCTTAATACATTACGGTTGTTCGTCAAACTATTATCAAAAATAACAGTAATACAGTTGCCCTTATTACGTTGCAATGGTGCATTTACATATGTAAATGTAAGTTATTTATTTAAATGTAATTATTTTAATGTATTTAATTAACGTCATGTTTTCAATATACAATAGTTGTCGTGACTTTTATTTTGAAGTATCTTCGGCTGTCATGGAAACTCCACCCTTTGTAAAGGGTTAGCAGGAAGTTCCTACTAAAAATATCGCGACGTCAGGCAGAAGAGGACCTGGCTCAGGGCGGACAAATTTGGGGATTTCATGTGTATGTCAAAGCAGTCCACGGAAATATGTCGGGACAGAGGAGAAACAACTTGTGTTTAACGCTTAAAAAGTCGCTGCCGGTTTTCTCTCTGGTTTTTGTTTTAATCAGCTCCATTAACTCAGTTCCTTTGGAGGAGCAGAGAGGGGAGGAGGCAGAGACTTACACCAAATACTACAATTATGATGAACTTACTAGCCTTCTTAGAAGTCTGTCTCAGAAGTACACAAACATCGCCAATTTGACCAGCATCGGGAGATCCGTTGAAGGTAGGGAGCTCTGGGTGATGAGGATCACCAAGGATCCGACTGCTGATTTACCAGGAAAACCCAAATTCAAATACGTGGGTAACATGCATGGAGACGAGACCGTGTCCCGGCAGGTCCTGATCTACCTTGTGGAGTATCTGCTGGAGAGGTATGGAGACGATCAGCGGGTGACTGAGCTGGTTAACACCACAGATATTTATATCATGCCTAGCATGAACCCTGACGGATTTGAGAAGGCTGTGGAGGGGGATTGTATGGGCAGAGATGAAGGTCGGTATAATGGCAAAAACATTGACCTCAATAGAAGTTTTCCAGACCAGTTTGATAACATACACGTGGATCCAGAAGCCATCCCTGAAGGGACAGCCGTCATGAAGTGGATACTGGAGAACAAGTAAGGCTATTCGCCAAACTTTTCTTTTAAAAGTGATAAAAGTTGTCTGTCAGTCTAAGTCTATGTGTTTAAATGTATCTGATCCACTGTCTCTGAATCTTTATTCCAGATTTGTGCTCTCTGGGAATCTGCATGGTGGTACTGTCGTGGCCAGTTATCCATTTGATGACTCTGCATCCCATGATACTGAAGGCACCTACAGCAGGTCCCCTGATGACACCCTCTTCAGATATCTGGCACGGGTTTATGCAGAGAATAATCCTGTCATGAAAACGGGCCAGCCAAAATGTAAAGAAAATGTAAATGAGGCATTCCAGGATGGTATCACTAATGGAGCAAAGTGGTATGACGTTCCAGGTACATTGCCAGCACTATCCTGTACCCACTTCCTTTGCTTTTTTTGATCCGAAATGTCTTAATATGAGTTTTTATCACAGAGACTTATAACTCTTTCCATTGTGATGAATGCGTTTGATGCACAATCTTCGCTTCGGTGGTCTTTCATAATAGCGGTTAGATTGATTTCCTATCTGTTCTCTACTCAGTTTTCAGAGCAGGCGAAAGGGGGCAATTTTCATAGACTTTGTGCAGTTCAGTGGAACTGCCTTTGTTTGGCTCTGCCCACATCCTGCTTTTCTCAGAACATTCCGGTACAGATTTCCTAATAGAGTGACTCGTAATGGATTGGATAAACAAACAAACAAACAGCTGCCAGATAAATATTTCAAGATATTGACCTCAGTAGAATCCATGTTGTTGAAAATCGTGGAATGCTGGGAAGTTAATTGGGTTGGATTACAGGTATGTTTACTTTGTGCTGAAGCGAGTCTCATTAGGAAGAAAATAGTCTAGTAAGTAATCTAAAACCTGGGCTGTTCTGCAACAGACCCCTGCGGTTCTCTGATTACTGTCCTTATGAGGCATTGTAACCTCAGTCTTCACTTTGAACCAACTCTGTGAAACTGTAGAAACCTGATCCACAATGTGCCTCAACACATGGAGGGTTGATTCACTGTGTTTCTTAAGACTTGTCCGACTAGTCTAATGTTTGTTGAAAAACATGATGGTTTTTGAACTTGAGCATAATGCTCAATGCTCTTGGCTTTCTTAGCCATAGAACCGTAGCTTATTGATGTTGTTGATGGCATTAGGAACTTATTCCAGGTGTGCTGATATAATCTCTGCTGTATATCTGGTCCTGAACTCAGTTTGTCTGTATTAGTACAGATTATTGTCTGGGCCTTTTGGTTATAGGTTTTTAATACTCCTTGGGAATTTAAAATTTAAGACATAAACATGTAAAGATCAAGTTAAAAACTGCAGATCCTCTCCGTATTAAGGAACATTCAGGAGTCTTGAGAGCCCGTCAGATAAGCACTGAGTAGACGGTTTTAATTGTTAAAGGAAATTGTTCTGCTTTAGGTTTAATGAAAATTGCAATGCATGAAGGAATATACAAGGTCTTGCACACCTTAATTAAATGTACTATACAAAGCACAGTTACTTTATAATCCGTTTAATCAAATATCAGGCAAATATCACAAGATCCTTGTTTGTTTTATGATGCATGTTAACTAAACTATGTAAATGATATTTGTGGCAGAGAGGGTGAGTCATACAGGAACATTACGTAGAAGCTTAATCTGAGTTTAGCATTTGACATTGATTTTTTTTGTCTTGTTTTGTTTGTTGCCTTTGCTTAGAAACTGATGTTCTGCATTAACATAATGTTACAAATGAGTTACCAGCCTGAAAGTTTGTTTAATGTTGTGAATCATGTCTCTAATATTTGACAGTTTGATGATGTGTCTATAAAGTTAATTTTCAATGGTTTATGGCAGACTCAAGCTACATTATGTCTTTGTCATCTGTAGGTTAGTGGCCGAACCGAAAAGTAATTATTAACACATTTTACTAACAAGACTATGTAAGTTTAATTTAATGCGGTCTGAAACAGGATCTGTCTTCAGGATCTAACCAGGATGCCCCTGCATATGTTTGTTTTCTGAGTGGCAATATAATACTAGCATATAGGAACTGACCTTCTGACATCCTCTTTCAACATATCCCAGACTGGTAACCTGCAGTGTGATATATATATAATGGAAAGACAGGAAACAGGGAGATAACCTCACTCACCTTAAATTACGAGAGCCAGTTGTCAGTCTTTTTGCGCTAGAATGTGCTGGACCATCCTGAAAAATGTATTTTGTAAATCTATTTTGACATAAAGGAGCGGCTTAGAAGCTAATTTTGTTATGACTTGTATGTTATTGAAACAAACTTGGGAACAGACAGTTTGGGAAATTGTGCTGTTTCCTCGTTCAAGTCTATTGGAGCTGGACTGCATGACTGGAAATAGCTGCTCGGGGTTTTGCCACGACGGCCAAATGAACAGACTTGGCATGGACTCACAAACATTTTGACCTCTCCCTTCTGCATAGGTCAAAAGTAGCACTAGCTTTAATGTTTGTAGTGGCAATCTGCAAAGAGAAAAACTCGCCTGTACCACAATTAAAGGGTGTGAGAGTGTTTAAACACCTTTTACACAGATATAACAGCCTGTGCTCACTGCAGTATTGAGTCTGCCTCTGTATTTGGCTGATTTTGTGGAATACACACAGCTGACTGTGAGGACTAAATCTGCTTTAATCTTGATTGTGTTTTTATCTGCTTCTGTAGTGGGAGATTATGCTGCCGATCTTCACACTCCGTGTGATACATGCAGAAATGGCTCCTTATTTGTAGACCTGTTTTACCTGCTCTTTACCTTTATTTTGCCCTGTTTATGGCTACTTTTAGAAATAATGTACCAAATAGCTTTCATGGGATCCTTTCCACCAAGTCGCTTTTAGCTCCAGTGCATTTAGCCAGAGCTGAAGTGACTATATATAGCTGAATTACGCATTTCTGGGACGCTTTCTTCTTGAGACTTTTGTGTCTGGAGGCGAAAAGAACACCGTGTTTGATTTGACGGGTTCCATAAAGTGTTTTATGATGTTTCAGCACCCGTAACCATGGTAACCCCTCCAGAAGCATCTGAGAGAGTGTTGTCATATGGCGGGTAGCAGAGTACGTCCCGTAAGTACGGTCTCACTGTTCATTTTAAAACAGGCATGTCCACTGCCTGTCCTAACCCATATCCGTCAGCTCTTTGTGGAACGGAATCAATCTTAAAGTGGGTCGGTGCTGTTTTTAAAAGGCGTTAAGTAGGTAAGTTTAGGGTGAAGTGCTAATGTCAGCGGCTCTTCAAACATTTTTGAGGTCGCACCTTTTTTGAAGAGTCTTAAAAGTTGTTTAATGTTTGCAGAGCTTTTTGTTTGAGAAGTGACAATTCCACCAAACCAAGTCACCCCACACCTTTGGTACACAGTTTGTCCTTCATTTCCCTGCAGGGGGAATGCAGGATTACAATTACCTGAAGGGGAACTGTATGGAAATCACCATGGAGCTCAGCTGCTGCAAATACCCACCCTCATCTCAACTAAAAACCGAATGGGACAACAATCGAGAAGCTCTGCTGGCCTACATGGAAAAGGTACCGGCCAATCACGGAGTTTATTGGCACTAAAGCACCATTGGTTTATGAGTAACTAGTGCAAGTAACGACACGCATGCCATGTTATTATGAAGCCGTAGAGGAATGTTGGTTTGTTTCCGTGTTGAATTTCTGCCATGTTTGTGTGTGTGTGTGTGTATTAAGATTCATATTGGAGTCCGTGGTTTCGTCAGAGCAGCTGGAACTGGAGTCGCTTTTACAGATGCAGTGATAATGGTTGCGGGCATAAATCACAACATTAGCACTGCTAGCTTTGGTGATTACTATCGGCTGCTTCTCCCTGGCCTCTACAACATCACTGCCGTAGCCCCAGGGTTAGTAATAAGATCATGAACATTTATTAGAATAACCATATAAGAGGGTTGGGCAAAATTCTGAATTTAAGAATTGGCTTTTAAAACATATATTAAATACATAATTCTGATTGATTTAAATACAAAACAAATGTATCAATTTTAATGCATCATTCTGATTAATAGGCATAAATATGTACAGTAAATTTCGACTCTCAAAACGGCTTTAAAATTTAAATTAAAACACACCAGGATCCTGTTTGCTGCATTAGTCCAAATTTAGGAATTCACATTTAGGAAGTGAACCTAAATTTAAACAGCATTCTCGTTCAATTTTTAATACTGCACGACCTTGCTATCTACACAAACCTTTGATTGGTGTTGTCATACATTTGACTTATTTTTTTGTCATTTGCTCTGTAAACATTTTGTCATTTCTGTGTATTAATGTAGCTACATTTCCATGACTGTTGGAGTGGAGGTGAAGGAGGGCAAAGCCACTGAACTGAACTTCACCCTTATGGAAGAACCTGCTGAGAATCCAACCACCCCATCAATCCCAGAATCCACAACTGCCACTCCCATCAGCAGCACCAGCACAGACAGCAGCAGCAGCAGCACTGGTGCGGGATCAGTGGATGAGGAACAGAGCTCCAGCCACCCGGTTCAGCCCCAAGACTTCCGGCATCACCACAACAGCGACATGGAACTGTTCCTACAGAGGTTCAGCTCTGAATACAGGTCCATCACACGTCTCTATTCCATTGGCAAGTCCGTGCAGGGGCGTCTCCTGTGGGTCATGGAGATCTCGGACAACCCTGGTGTCCACGAGTTAGGTACTTCCCACTCTTCTTTCATAGTTAATTTACACCATTTGTAGTGTTTGACCTTCTCAAACAGCCAGTCTGACATCCCATCTTAATTTCCAGGAGAACCCGAGTTTAAGTACATTGGCAACATGCACGGCAACGAGGTGGTTGGTCGAGAGCTGCTTCTCAACCTCATCGAGTACCTCTGCCGTAACTATGGCAGCGATCCTGAGGTCACGCAGCTCGTCAACTCTACGCGCATTCACATAATGCCTTCAATGAACCCGGATGGATACGAAGTGTCCCAGGAGGGTAAGGCCTTGCCAAATCTAAAAAGATATAGTTCAACCAAAAATGCATTTTTTCTGTCATTTACTCACCCTCATGTCATTTCAAACCTGTATGACTGTATGAGGAACACAGAGAGGGATGTGAGTAAATGATTGAGACATTTTCATTTGGGGTGAACTGTACCTTGAGTATGTCATTGGGTAAATTCCTAAAATTTTGCACATTCAAAAAATGTGTAAAGGCTATATCAGATGTTTGCATGAGAAAAGGCTAGTGTGCAATACTTTATAATGAGTTTTTAAAAAAAATAGAAAGTAAAACTCCTTTAACAGTTTATTTATTTATTTATTTATCTTCCCTCTATTAAGATGTCATTTTATACAGTAGCCTAAAACAACATTCATACAGAAACAAAAGCAAATGTCTACTTATATTGCCAAGGCTTCTCATAGCTTCAGTCTCATACTGAGAGACAATGCATGTCCATTTGAAAGGCTGTTGGGTTCAGAAAGCTCTGATTCAAGAAATCTCTTGTTGTCTTTTCACACATTTCTGAGCCTCTGTGTAGAACCTATTTCTATAAATGAACAGCTGCACACACACACACACACACACACACACAGCTGAAGAAATGCTGCTTGTAAATCACCATGACCAAATGCTCCCCTTCGTGCAGGAGATATCAGTGGCACCGAGGGTCGAAACAACAGCAACAATTTTGACCTGAACCGTAACTTTCCCGACCGCTTCAAACTCATCACGGATCCCAGACAGCCAGAGAGCACCGCAGTTATGAACTGGGCAAAAAGCTACCCGTTTGTGCTGTCTGCCAACCTTCATGGAGGTAAAATGCATTTCATTGTGACAGCCTTCTGTTTTTTTTGTGAGAGCATGCATGGATAATCTGTCTCTCTTCTGTTCTCTCTCTGTCTCTCTCTCTCTTTCTGTCTGCCAGGCTCTTTGGTGGTGAATTATCCATATGACGATAATCTACAGGATGTTATTGCCTATAGCAAGTCTCCAGATGATGCTGTATTTCGGATGTTGGCTCTAGCTTACGCCAAGGTAAAAATGCAGTCTTAGATTCAATGCTAGTTTTCTGTGCTGTAGCAGAATCTACTGTTAGAGGTGCACTCAGTGTGTTCTGTTTATGATGCTCTGGCCAGTATAGCAGTTGTCTTGGTTAAGTCATTTTAAAGTCAGTTCACACAATGGCCATCTTGGTTTAATGAGGGAAGTAGCTGAACGCACCTTTAAGCATAAATAATCATTAAATGAATCCCTTAAACCAATTTAGGGGAAAAAATAGCCAGTCTACAGTCTTAGTTTGTGTGTGTTTTTTTTTTCAGGAAAACACTCAAATGCATAACGGAAGCCCTTGTCCAAAAATGGATTCCGACTATTTTAAAGACGGTATCACCAATGGTGCCGAATGGTATAACGTCCATGGTGAGCACCACCGTAAAGGCAAATGATGTCACCAAATAGGTTGATTGTTTTTAAAATGAGAATGGCTCTTGTATGCTACTTTATTAGGAGGGATGCAGGACTGGAACTATCTGAACACTAACTGCTTTGAGGTGACCATTGAGCTGGGCTGTTATAAGTATCCACTAGCAGCAGATCTGCCAAAGTACTGGAATGACAACCGCAGGTCACTTCTGCAGTTTATCCATCAGGTCAGCTTTAAATGACAGTATCTCTCTGTCTATCTGGTTCGTCTCACTCCTCTATACTGCTACTCACCGTATAATGTTTCTCTGGACGGCCAGGTCCACAGAGGACTGAAGGGAATGGTGATTGACAGCAAGGATGGGTCGGGCATCCCCAATGCGACCATCACCGTGGATACGATTGATCACCCCATCACAACCAACACTGCAGGGGACTACTGGCGCTTGCTCGTCCCGAAAACATATCACGTGACTGCTTCTGCCCAAGGGTACGAGTACGGCGTGTCATTTTTGCCCCACTGGTGCCGTCAAACCAATGAGCAGAAATGAGAATTGATTACTTTGATTACTTTGATACTTTGTTACCAAGTCGACACATTTTGACCAAGTACAGAATCAATCCCATAGTACCTTTGAATGATAGGTAGCTGCTTTTGGAAGGCTTGCACAAGGGCTGGGTGCCAGAACAGTCAAAGGCACTTCAAAATGCAAAGACTTTTTGTAAACACAGTTTGTTTGTTTAAGTGAATGTAAACGGGTTACCCAACGTGTGTCAATTCGGATCTGTGCGTTAGACCTTGCAGTGTAAATGCAGCGTAATCTATATCATTAATATTAATCAAACAACAATATTGACTAAAAAACATTACTCTTTTATCTTTGTTCTTTATTATAACAGTTTGCTTAAGTAATTACATAGAAAAACCTAAAGCAGTGTTTATTCTGTTGAGAAGCACTTAAAGGCTAAATGCCTTTGTCGTAACTGAATTAGTTAATAATTAACTTTTAATAAATATCGTGTGTCAAGTAGCATTGCAGTGTCAAAAACACTGTGATATTGAAATAGTTATTTGCTTTGTCATATTTCACTAAAATGATTCACTCTTTCTTTTCGATATTTTCAGATACGTCCCAGTTAGCACCTACGCCTCAGTTCCCAATGAAGGGGTGGAGGTTGTTAATTTCACACTGACCCGTATTAACACCAACACAAACGGGCGGATGTCAGAGGATGCCTCGCCGGTTCAGGATCCCAATGTGAAGGAGTTTCAGAGTCTCATCAAGCAGCTGTCAGGAGAATCGGGATTGGACGAGCTGATCAAGAACACTCCCACCCAGAGCAGCTTCCGTTTCCGCGGTTACAGCGAGGTGTCCGAGTTTCTGCGGGGCCTCACCCTGAACTTCCCCGAGATTACCTCACTGCACAGGTACCGCACCTCACACACTTACTATATACATCACATGCTCTGACGCGCTAATACAGAAAATCCTGATTCTTGACCAGGTGATAAAAGTCTTGTTGCATTACAATTCAGCTGTCATGAGAGGTTAGTGAAGCATTACAAGATCAAAAATCACAGGGAATTTAAAGCAGAGATGTGTTGATGTCTTGCAATATTCCTCAATATTCCTTTGTACCGAAATTAGGCAGTTTATCATTCATGCATTTACATTTACCTATACGGTAGACACTTTTATCCAAAGCAACTTACAGTGCTATACGTTTCATATACGATCCATATGTGTGTTCCCTGGGAATTGAACCCACAACCTTTGCACTGCTAACACAATGCTTTAACAATTGAGCTACAGGAACACAAGCCTGAACCAAATCCTCTGTATTACTGTGACTAAAGAATCGTGATTGGGAAAAGGTCTTTCAGATGGAGAGATGAATATCTCTGTGCACAGCTCACAATGAAGTTTCTGTTGTTTGTCCCATTGTAGCTCAGTGCCAGAACCTATTACAGGAAATTACAGTATGTACTGAATCAAGTGTCACCAAGTTTAAATTACAAGAAGGAAACCTCTACAAAGGCTGCTGTTTTTATTTTAGTGTTCTTCGTTTAACCTCCGCATCTCAGAAACCTTTTTCTTTCCCTTGTCAAGTCTTGGTCAGAGTGTGGAGTTTAGAACTATATGGGCTCTGGAGATCTCCAACAACCCTAAAATCCAAGAACCATCCGAGCCCAAGATCCGCTTTGTGGCAGGCATTCATGGCAATGCTCCAGTGGGCACAGAACTGCTTCTGGAGTTTGCTGCCAGTCTCTGCATCAACTATGGAAAGAATGCAGCTATCAGCAGGGTAAGATGTTTTTGTGTTCTGTTTGTAACTAAAGGCTTTTATTTTGCATTGTTTGATGTTCCTCAGGTCTTGCTTAAGGTCTGGCTCTCACTGTCTCTCTCTTTTATATAGCTGATCAATGAGACGAGAATTGTTATCCTACCCAGCATCAACCCAGATGGCCGTGAACTGGCAAAGGAGAAAGACTGCACCTCCACTGCCGGCATGACCAACGTGCACGGCAAAGATCTGGACAGTGACTTCTTTGGTGAGATCACACTCAAACAATACCTCACTCATCATGTTTGTGCTAATGAGAGCAGGCTGCTGCTTTCTCCACAGGATGTGCTGAATATGTGTGATACCCCACAGGTAATACATCTCAGCGCGCAGCAGAACTTCAGCCAGAAACACGAGCTGTGATGGATCTTATACAAGAAAGAGGCTTTACTCTCTCTGTGGCTCTGGATGGAGGCTCGTTAATGGTCACATACCCATATGACAAGCCAGTGCAACCTGGTACGTTTTGGCACATAGAGTTAATGCATCTTTTGTTGCATCATTGCCCTGATTTACGTGATGTTTTGTTCCTTGCTTCTCCATTTCAGTTGAAAATGAAGATACGTTGAGATATCTGGCTACTGTGTATGCCAAGCACCATCCCACAATGCACTTGGGCAACACTGGGTGTTCAAACAGTGGCCAAAGTATGCTGACTTTAAGTTCAAAATTCAAATACAAAATAATGTGCAATCTTTTTGATTGGATGAAATGAGTAAAAAAATTCTGTCTCTCCCAGTGGGCAACATCCCTGATGGAGTACTGCGAGCAGCAGAGTGGCACAGTCACATGGGCAGCATGAAGGTAGATTATGTAACAGATGAATTTGTGCCAAAGTACTCTACCTTGTTTTTGGACACTCAACCTTTGTGGTTAACAAAGTATATAGGATGCACTTTGAGATTCTCACTAGGCACCATTATATTGCATTTATTATTTTTGTATTAACAACCCAGTTAATCACGATGACCACAAGAACCACCCTTAAAAAATTAACCATGGTTTTCTTAATAGTAAAAGTGTAGAAACCATATTTTTTGGCGCATTGATTACTATATGTATATATATATTATTATTACAAATACCATGGTTAAACTATGGTTGCTGTAGCAAAACCATGGTTAATGTGTGGTTACTATGGTTTAACGTTTAATGTTTTTTTTGGCGTAAACTGTAGGAAAACTGGTTAATTTTTGTAAGGGTACAATTTTTAATCTCTTATTTTGAAATTTTCTTGTGACACTGATTGCTGCTTCTCCATGGTTTAGGACTTCAGCGTGGATTTTGGACACTGTCCTGAAATTACGGTGTACACCAGCTGCTGCCTGTTCCCATCGGCTGAAATGCTGCCCACGCTGTGGGCAGAGAACAGGAAGTCTCTGCTGCGCATGTTGGTGGAGGTCAGTCTGTGGTCTGCTCTGCCTCTCTGTTAATCACCTCCCACTGGAGCTCAGCTCTTCCATGCTAAAGCTGGTTCTTCTGCTCTAGGTGCACAAAGGGGTTCGTGGAGTGGTCAAGGATAAGAACGGTAAGCCCATTGCGGGTGCTATGATAGTGTTGAACGGTGGTGTGCGAGTGTTCACTAGCGAGGGAGGGTTCTTCCACGCTCTTCTGGCCCCGGGTTTACACAACATTGAAGCAGTGGCCGACGGCTACCAGTTGCAGTCACAGAAGGTGAGTGTAGATTGTGGGAAATGTATATTAAATTATATAGAAATTTGTTGATTTCTATGCATTTTTGTTTTTACAAATGTTGGTCTGTTGGTCTTTTCAGGTGTCTGTGTCACCGCTTGAAGCAGCAAGCTCTATTATTATCGAGTTTGACATGGAGAACGATATATTTGGCCTTCCAAGAGAATTAGTTGTGGCAAGTGCAGGTAGGTGGACCAAATGACTTAAAGGCAGGGTAGCCAATTTTTGACACATATTTTTATGATGGTTAAAAAAAAGTCTCTTCACATGCTGACAGAAGTCACTAAGTGGTCTAAATATATATTATTATATACTGTACATTCTTATGATCTGAAAAGTCTTTCAATATGAAAATTTTTTTTTTAATGAGTTTTGTAGACATTAATATAATTACATCAACTTAATTAAATTTCTGTCAATAAAAAAATATAATTTTATTAAAAGAATGGTTTAGAAATGGATGACTTGGACTGAATAATGAAAAAGCAGCCAATAAGAGCCCAGCATAGATGGGAATGCCTTCATTACTGTTTAAAAATCATCTTCGGGTGATGCTTAAAGAAACTAGATGGTAAAATGCCAAAAGAAGATTTTTGCGAGTTTTAGGCCACGTGTGCCCACATTAAATATGCTAAACTATAACTTGTTTGGTTCATTTTTCATTATTTACAACGTAATTTTATTTCAATTCCATTTCCGTCATTATTTGATCCGCAGCTGCAGCGATGACTGCTCTGGTCATCACAGCTTGCATCATCTGGTGCGTCTGCTCAGCCAAGTCAAACAGACAGAAGGACGGCTTCCATCGACTGCGACAGCACCGCGATGAGTACGACGACGAGATCCGTCTCATGTCCATGGGCTCCAAGAAGTCTCTCCTAAGCCACGAATTTCAAGATGAGAGCGAAAGTGATGAGGATACACTTTACACCAACAAACTCTGAGACCTTACTGCTATTTCTTCTCCCCGAGTCTGTCTACTGTCCTCCGGGCCAGTAGAGGGCGCTCAACAGCCAGCAGCATAATCGTCCAAACGGTCTAAACTTTTAAGAACCACTACAGGATGCACTTTAATTCCTCTAGTGAAATCGGAAAAACGTTTTGCACCGTAGTGGGTACATGCAACTGTACAACATCCTCTCAACAAGACTACTTGTGTATTTGGTTCTATGTTAAACTGGTCCTCTACACTTTAAAAGGAATTAAAAAGCTGGAGTCCATCAATGCATAAATCTCAACAGGATTACGAAACACTGTGCCTTGTTAGGTTAGAGGTTGCATGGTGGTTGGAACAAGAGGATAAGGATTTTGTATTGTAAATTTTTTTTTCTCCCTTCGGTGGATGTTGAGTAAGGAACATCAGGAATCTGTCCGTGTTGGAATCTGGTTTACTCATAGGCTTTCATTTTTTGCGTTAAGAAAAACAGATGCAGACTGATGTGTGTTATCTAATCTCTTGTTGTGCAGTCATACATAGCCAGGTGAATGGTCCAAAATATTTCACATTATGAGTTTTTGTTCATCCAGTATTTCAATCAAGCGCGCATATGTTTTTCACTGGCCCAGCGCTGCATGTCTCTGACTGAGATTTGCCGTTTGCCGAGGGTGTCAACAGCTTCTCAAACACAGAACGTTTAGATAAAATTTGCATTTAAGCAATCTGTCATTACCGTTTCTATTTACGCAGCTGTACATTAGTCATATAAATAATGTGTTAGGTTGGCAGACAAGCATGCGCACTGCTTTGCTATTTCTCCTGAGTTATTTAGTCATTCAGGGATATAAATCATTAATGATCACAACCCCATACAAGGGATTTCAGTGTTTTTGGCAGCCTGTCTGGATTATTTTTGTCTTTGATGTGCTGTCCCTGTTTCAGTCATTTTTTTAAAGATATTTAATTTAGTTTTAACATCCATCCAATGGCAGCTTTATTTCGCTCGCTGACTCTCAGGCATCGCAAAAAGATCGGAAAAAATCAGTGCTGTAGAAACCTAATTAATTCAGCTGATGTACATAAATGTTATTTGCAATTCAGGAAATAGGAAGACGTTGCCATGCAGTGTGTTTGAGCATCCATGATGGTGGAAAGTCTGCTCTGTGTCTACACACTATAGCTGCTTTTGCATCAGAATCATTTGGGAACGCGCAACTTAGTTGATCTCCTAGTTTGATGTATGTGTCAATGATTCCAGGTGTATTCAAGCACGGCAGTAAATTTGCTGCACAGCTGGATTAGAATTTGCGACACATTAACACAGCGAGGTGTTACTGAACATCAGCAGAACACCTTGAGAGTGTGCAGGCATTCTCACGTCTGATCAGTTTCTAAATCACTTTTTATCTTCCCCTCTTACAATTAAATATAACAACTGGGATAAAGAAGATGTGATTGTAAGTGGTCGGGCAACACCTGTGTGTTAATTTATAGCCATTTAAAAAAAGGTTATAACTTAATGCTTTGACTTTTAAAGTAGGAAAACAACAAATAACCCATTATACCAACATCAGACCTTAATGAAAGATCGTGTTTTATAATTCATATCATTTCTGTGCCAGATTGATCACTGTAACAAGTCAAATGATGATGACTGGGAGAATTGGGTTTATAATTTGATTGGTTATTGATCCCGTTAGCAACTAAATCAGAGTTTGATTGGCTTGATGTTGATTATCATGCTTGAATGTAAATTCCAGGGTGTGTTTGAACAAATATGTCTAACTTTTCTATGTTTGTGCTGTTGTTTATTTTTTCTTTTTATACAACAACGATTGTAGATATTGAATTGTTGCCAACTACATGTAAATTACACAAGTGCAATTTCTGTCGTGTGAAAGAACTGCGCAAATTAACTTGTCTTCAGTTTGTTTATGAAATGAATGGTGTCTAATGAAATGAGGTGTAAATAAAACTGCAACTTTGTTCTGAATATTTGTTAAGCATTTGTTTTCTTTAATGTAAGATTTGTTCCTATAATGTCGAACTAAGTTAGGAGGGATAGTTTACCTAAAATTTAAGAGGGTTAGTTTACCTAAAATTTAAAAATTTTCCATCCTTTACTCTTTACTATTTTTGGTGATATAATTGCTAAAATATAGAAATATTATCCATAAGTAGTTTAATTTTAGTTTCATATCTTAAATATTTAATACTATTTTAATGTTTAATATAATGTTATATCTTAAAGGTAGGGTAGACAATTTCGGAGAGGTAAGCAATAGCAACATAGCTTTAATTCAAAAACAGTAGTTTACAAATGCATAGTTTGACATCTTATCATTGCATTCGGGCCGAATGTAATGATTGCATAAAACATATAATATACATAACTACCCTGCGTTTTAAGTTTTGCTGTATGTAAATGAATAAAGTACTGTAAGAGGCTGCCGTACACCACACGGCGACGCTGTGATGAAAGCACAGTGGGACAGTGTGTAAGGAAGCGCTCTTGCTCTCGTCTCCTCCTCTGCCAACACCGCCGCGGATGACGTCCAATAACAAAGATGGCAGGAGGAAACAGCAACTATTGGGAAGGTGAGGTGGCAAAACGTAACAGGTTATTTTTGACAGAAACATTTATTGTACATTGCGACAACTCAGGCAAATACATCGTCTTAATAGTCGTTGGTGACGTTTCCATTGAAACGCAGTGGAGTTACGTCTTTAACATATGTCGTTAGCATTAGCTCGCTAGTCTGCAGAAACGTCAGTGCTTTCGGTTAGCCCTAAAACTGGTTATTAAATCAGCGAAATACTCTTTATTTTCATAATCTCGACAATATCTTTGGACTGTCGAGATTGTGTGTAACGCACGGGAACGTAAATTAATAATGAACAAAAATTGTGTCAAAGAAGTTCAATTTTGTTGGCTCGGATCTCTGGCCATATAAAGTTTAAATACGCTTAGACAGTAAAGAAACATAAACATATGAGATGTGTTTTGAAAATTGTGAACGATGTTTTCTAGCTAGGCTGCATATTTAGCGTTTATAGACGCGGTTTAAATGCGCCTATGATACCCGAACACAATGACATAATTCACACACCGTGAAAGACAAATGGCAGTACATCTAAACTGTCAAAGGCCAGGTGCACTTTACACTAGATACAACTCATGTAGATTCCTGGTCTTATGTAACTGAGTCAGGTATAAATACCCACTGGCATGTTTTGCTGAATGTTGTCTAAATTTAATGCTGTGATATAATTTCGTCATTTTTATAGACTACCACTGTTGATCGGTTGCTTGGCTCATCTGTTATCCAGTTGTATTGATTTATGTTATGTAATTTACAGTGTTGCATTATACAGATGTGTTGAACAGAGTGAATTGTATAGAATAGAATAGACGGTATAGAATAGACAATGCTCAATAGTTGTGCTTTTTTTCTGTGGTTTATATTATGTTGTATTCTTATTGTTCCATAAAACATTTATTTTAAACAAAATTTTTTTAGCAAATTTAGCAACTGTATAATGTGACTATGTCAGTTTTACAATTCATAAACAAAAATTTGTTTATGAATTAAACAAAAAAATAAAAAAATTGTTAATATGTATCCAAAATATAGATGTGTATATATATATGCACATAAATGCATACATTTAAATTTTAAAAATGTTTTCTTATTTTGTTGCAGACCTGCGGAAGCAGGCGAGGCAGCTGGAGAATGAGCTGGACCTGAAGCTGGTGTCCTTCAGTAAACTGTGCACCAGTTACAGCAGCTCGAGAGATGGACGCAGAGGAGAGAGGTGGAACAATGACCTCACCCGAGAACTTTATCATTCTTATAAACATATAATGATACTTTAACGTTCTCAGAATCTCTGTCTTTCCAAAGATAATAATGACATTGTTCTCTTCCTCTGTTCTTAATAGTTCTGACACACAACCTCTGTTGTGCAACTCCACTCAGGACAGAATGTTTGAGACCATGTCAGTGGAGCTCGAGCAGCTACTTGCGAAAGTAAGACTTCTGTAAATCATTCCTGTAAATGTATAGTTCTATAAATGTATTATTTATATACCATTATCTTTAGCATTCTGCTGTTTGTAGTGAAACTGTCATTGCTGTCCTACATTACTGAGTTATTAGACACATTTCCATAAATGTAATGGTTTTCTTTCAGTAAACCTGTTTTATGTGTATTAACGCTTACAATCTTTGAGAAATTAAAGTTGCTTTAGGTTTAGGTTTGAGTCTACAGTCCGTGTTGTTTTGAGGGAGGAGCAAAAAGTCAATGAGCCCAAAAAGCAGCAAAAAAAAGTGTCTCACTTCTCTTCTGTGTTTTCTAGCTTACTGGGGTAAATGACAAGATGGCGGAGTACACAAGCACACCCGGAGTAACGTCTCTGAACGCTGCTCTCATGCACACGCTCCAGAGGCACAGAGACATCCTGCAGGTGACTCTTATCATTTATAGTCTCCTCTATTTTCATTAGGATTACTGCCCCATTATTGCTGGTCTTATTTATTGATGTATAGATACAATGGCCTTATTCTCAGGATAAAACTCTCATTTAGCTGTAGACTAGATGTTGTCATCTAGAAGTTAAAAACATTGTGCTACTTTTATAACTAATGTGAACTGTCTATATTTGAAATAGCTAAAATTGATTTGCAGTAAAGTTTTTTTTTGTAATCAACTCTTTTTCGTTCTCTAGGACTACACACATGAATTTCATAAAACCAAATCAAACTTCATGGCGATCAGGGAACGAGAGGACCTGTTGGGGTCTGTCAGGAAAGATATCGAGTAAGTTATCTCATTGATATTTACCGAAGCTTTGAGTTTTGATGGTTCCTTACAGCCTTTTCCGAGCAAGAACTTTTTGGGTATATCTTTGAGGCCTAGCTCAAACCCTGCCAGTGTGGAAGAAACATGCAACGGTATCTCAGTCATAATTCTGTATGAGTGCAGCTGATTAAGTCACTCCTGATATTTATTCCTTCATACTGTGCTGTCCCCGCAGCAGAGCTGAAGAAATGAGCCATAACCCTCAGTCCATGACTCCAGGACTGCTTAATGACTTATTGATCTAAGGTGCACCATGGCACCTTTGTGGGCTGTTTATTGAATTTATGTGCCTTGAAAGTTTTGTTCTGGTACTATAATTAAAAAAAACTCAATATGGCTCCTTCCTATTGCTGTTAAACTTATATTTCCTGTTCAAATCAACTGGTTGGCAGAGTGGGACTTGGGTTCAGTCCATCTGCCTGTCAGCACTGCACTTACTTCCTGTTAACCCCGTACAGAGATTTACAGCGGACAACACATTGATTGTTTTATCTGCTGATTTGATAGATTTGTTTATAGCAGTTTAATGCTGAAGTAATTACTGTGTATATATATATATGATTGATCACTTTAAACCGGCTCCCCTACACTCCCCTTATCTTCCATTGGTTGAATTATTGGATGTCGTAATGCTTATCCAATGAGCTCACAGTTCTGAAAAACAACTTGCCGGCACTTGCGGTCAACATTGGTAATTTACATATAGGCTTATCATTGCAATAAACCTCCTGCTTTTATTGTACAGACTCGATCTGTATTAAGATGCATCTTCACTTGCAGTCGCCATTTTAATGCGTCAAGGTTTAGTCATTATTTTAACCTGACTCAAAGTTATTAACTGTTTGTCTTTTCATCTATATAAATTCCATAGAATTTAGTATTGGGCAATGTAAATAAAAGTGTGCATTTTAAGTTGTAATAATCATACACACCACCAGGTGGCGGTAATGCGCTTTATGTAAACCACTGCTGGCTATGTCAGGCGACGAAGGCCAGTGTTTGCATACTACTGGTATTCAGTTATTGTCTATTGTGCAGGCCGTGGAGGTTCTGGTTTCAGCAGGGCTGATGCTGGAGTCTTTACTCGCTTCCTGTTTCGTGCGAGGCGTGCTGTGCTGCTCCTGTTACCTGCCCACCCCCACCCCACATCGATCAACAGGACTCCACAGCGCAGCACTATGTAAATGTCAGCAGGCAGAAATGACAAAGCCCCCGTGTGCGCTTTAGCGCTGCCCTTTGAAGCCTTGTTGAAATGATTAAGCTGGCTGTCAGTTTCCTTGGGTGATCTAAACTGACAGCTGATTAGACCCAGCGGGGTAAATTCCATACAGACTGGCTTAATACTCATTCTATAGGAGGGTTTACTCAATGCCGAGAGAAACACACTGGGGGGCGGAGCCTAGTTTAAATGCGTCCGTCATTTCTTGTACCGCCAACTGTCCCTTACCATCAAAAGCTCTTCCATCTGAGGTGGAGATTTGTATTAATTTGTGCTGTCAGATCGATCTCTGTGTACCTTGTAGGACAGGCCTGTGCCGCGTGACATTTTTTCTCATTTCCTCGTTGAACTCGTAGGAAAGGGCTGCACTTCCCAGCGCTCTGCTCATTTATTATTAACACTAAATGTTCTCTGTGAGAGAGGGACTGTGCGACATGCAGGATGGAGAATAGGCCTCAGTAACCCTCTACTCTGTCTACCAAGCTCTCTATACAACAATGTGCACTCAATGAGCTGCCGGGAAGATTGCGTGTTTCTTCTGATGAATTGTTAATTAAAGTTCTTTTCTCTTGTCAGGACATACAAGAGTGGCTCGGGAGTGAATAACCGACGCACAGAGCTTTTCCTGAAAGAACACGAGCATCTGAGAAAGTAAGATGCTTCTTTGTCTCTTCTCAACTTCACTGAAATGCTGTAGAACTTACATAATGATGAGTTATGTAAGGCACAACTGACCAATCAGAATCAAGTATTCCAAAGAGCCCTTTAATAAGCACACTTCAATTCAGTAATTATCAGCCTTTATAGTTCAAACATGATTCCTTTCTGTATAGATTATGCCATATTTACACTAGTCGTCGTTGTTAACCTATTGTTCACCAATAGTTGTCGTTTGCATAATTCTATTATTTACTAATAGTCAACATTAAAAGTTGACTATTAGTAAATGGCTTAGTGGTGAAACGGCGCAGGCAGCATGTGTAAACAAATGACTCAATTAGCAAGCACAGTTTATTCCTAGCAAATTCTCTTGTACAAATATTATTTTTTCTTCAGTGTCTTTTTCTACAATAGACAGAACTCGTCAATGGATAGAAGGGTCTGTAAATCTATTTAAATCTCAGTCTTAATTCTTTTTTAACTTTAATGGGGAATTGCAATGAATTGTACAGATCACAATCAGCATTTAAACGCATCAAATAGGAAACAGTCATTTAAAATATAGATGCTTAATAGTGTATTACAGTAACTCTACAACTGCACACAGGAAAAAAAAGACAAAAAGGAAATCGCATGTACTACATCAATCTCAAGTCAACCCCGTCTGATGAGATCAATCAAGCCACTGATAGTGAAGATAAGGGTGTGACTCCAGTACTTTTAGAGGTCACTAATGGTTTCTAATGGGAGGAGAGCGAAAACCCAGAGAGGCTTGTGGAGGTGAAATGCCACATTTGGGTGAAAGTAAATGAAGACACTCAACGCATCTCAATCAGTCATGTTCTCACACTGTCAGAGGCATTTTGCTTGAAGAATGACTCTTTCCTTCAGGAGGTTACCTGGTACAGACACGCTTCTGTTCATCAGGTGCTCAGCAAGGCCGCTTGTCTCTATTAAACGGATGGCTTCAATTTAAGGACTCATTGAAAATGGCAGACCGGCAGCTCGTGTAGGCGTGAGGTTATTCCGTTTAACTAAGTATAGGTGTAAAACTTGTGCTGGTGAGCTATTTCAAAAGAGTAAATTGAAACGATGGAAAGCAGTAAGGAATTTAACAGTGTTTTCTCAGGGTCATCCGTTTCGTAATAAAGCTTTAGTGTGTCAGTTTGCAAGAGGTGAGTAAAAGAAGATCAAATATTATACTTGCAAAACGACAGTATTCGGTGCATTATTGCCTTAGGAAAGCTTGAATAATTGTGATTTTGGGCTTAAATAAAACCTCAGTTAAACTGTTGCTTTATAGTGTGAATACACGTAGTTACTATAGAACGATTGACTGTAAAAAAGGAACATGAACTGCAACACGGGTTGTTTTGTTCTTGCACTGACACTTAAGCACTTAAGATACGTGACAGTGAATGTGTGTTGGCTTCACTTCCTAGTAAGCTGGCATCTGGCCTTATCCTGTTACAGTAACAGTTCATGCAAAATGACATTTCTCTCTGTATTTACTCACTCAGTGGTGACCATGACTGAGATCCAAGATCCAAAAAGGAAACAAAACACACTACACAGAGCCAAACTAAATACCTAGTAAATAATGACAGAATTTATGCTTTACATTTACATATTTACATTCGGGGTTACAGACAGCCTCACCGTTATCCTTCTGCACAGATTGGTAATTGGCACAGTTGGGACAGTAAGGCAACTCAATGCTGAGTGTGTGTGTACACCTCTCTCGCTCTCTCTCTCCCCCTGCAGTCCTGGCCAGATGCCCACTTTGGTTCTCAGCATCAGTGTGCCCTTCCTTCTCGCATCTCAGCGCCTCACACCAGACCTGCTCTCTCTCGCTGTGGGGCAAACACTGGCCACAGACGCTTTACATTTAGTCTGTTCCGGCATTTTTGTTTTGGTGTGTTTTATAACAGTCATACATCTAAAATGTACTTGAATGAAATCGCGTAGACTATCAGAACATTACGGTTATGTAAAAAAAAGGCCACAGGAGTCGCATACAAAAGACTCGGACCGCATTTGTCTGCTTAGTTTCCTTTACCATACTCCTCAGAGAGGAAGTAATCTCTGGTCTTATGGCGTGCTTCCATTCCAGTGTAAACCATAATTGAAACCCATGCCATCAGGAATGCCATTTAAAGACATTAACAGCTATGACTCACAGATTGCATTGAGAACTCAGAGATAAAAGGACAGGAGACAGTATGAAAACAAATTGCAGACAATTACTCAATTATATAAGGAAAGACACTCACTACAGGAACCAGGGCTGACCCAAAGAGCTTTAGCATCATGAGGATGTTTTGCTGTCATTGGAAGGGCATTTCTAGTTCTCATTTTCTGTTTGATGTAACTGTAAATAATCATCTAGTACCTCATGTAAATCTGCTGATCAATGGAGGTGTTCTTGAATTGATTGGTCATGTCTGCTCTTAAAGCTCAGATTTGTTGATCTCTGCTTTTGGAGAAAAATGCAACAGCAATGCACCACTTTGTGGTTTGTTTGACATTTGCAGTTTGGTACTTTGTTTTTCTTCAAAAGAACTTCAGGTTTTAGAAGAAGAGAGTTATCAAAATTTATGAGGAAAGAATCAACCTTGTGACATCATATGTGGCCACATCTGATCTTGGCCTCTAATCCTGCACGACCCGCAGCAGTACTTTGATTTAAGTCATGTTGTCTGATGTTGTCTAATAGGAATGCTGCCTGGAGAGCATCTGATGATGTGGGAACATACCTAAGCAGCTCTGGCTCCGTTACACATTTACTGGAGATGCTGTAATGCTAGGAATTATTACTGTTGAGCAATAGAAAGTAAATCTGCTCCATAGCTGTCTGAGATAACAGCGGCTTTAGATGTTTCCAAGCTTACTGTAGCATCTTAACATGCATATTTAGGAGAGACAGGAGATTAGCATGTGCATTAACAGCATTTATGTTAGCCTGTAGGTACATTTAGAACGCTATTGTTTTTTCTTCTAAATACATAATTAGTGCATGCAGTGTGCACTACAAAGTGAACTACAAAGTTTTCTTGATCTCAGAATCTGCAGTGCTGATCTCATTTCTTTCCCAGGACATCGACACAGGGCAGGCAGGGAGTCTTGGTTTTCATTCACAGCTCTGTGTGTGTGGGGGTGTGTGTGTGTGGGAGTGTGTGTGTGTGCGGTGTGTGTGTGTGTGTGTGTGTGTAGACAGAAGGGCTCCACAGTCATGGCTCTGAGTTTTGGCACATCTTCTCTAGTATCAGATGCAGTAAGCAGTTTCCAGGTTAATGGGAGTTTTTGAAAGTCAAATTAAGAATGTTCCACGTGTGTGTGTGTAGAGCAGATACAGTAAAATGACATGTGTACAGGAGGTTTAGCTGCAAACATGTTCTGGACTTTTGCATTTAAATCAGTAACCATGTACCATATCTCTCCCCCTCTCACCACCCATTTACAAGTATTATTCTATATGAAATGTAATACAGTATGTAAATATGTGTGTGTGTATGTGTGTGTGCGTGCACATATATACATTATATATATACATGCATATATAATACGACACAACATAGAAGTAACAGCCTTTAGCAAAATGTAGTTTGAGAGCAAAAAGCCTAAAATAAAGCAAAGTTTATCACTGCTGCAGTCCTGCCGTATGTGCTGCGACTGAAAATTGAATCTTGCTGCATTGAAATTGATCTTTTCCTTATAGTGCTTTTGATTTGAATTAGATTTGATCTTTAGTTTGCATTGTGCGAGCCCTTCACAAATTATTATCTTTTACGCATTACCATTATTACAGCGCTTGTTTTTGCATGTGCTAGCGTTAAATTATTTTGTAAAATAATGAAATAAAATTACAACCCCGTACTATTCTTCTCCGTCCGTTTGTATTTAAATACAATCACATTATTACAATTCCCTTGATTCCGTTTTTAGAGCTATTATATCGTAGGCAGTTGTTATTGTACTTAAGGTGGACACTTTGGCATCGCTGCGTTGTGGGGTTGCCAAGATGTCCATTTATTTATTGCACTGAAGATGCATTTGAATCGAGACCGTACAGCTACAGACAGTTAGCTCTTGATCTCTGGATATTTATAATCTCACATCAGTCTGCTCGCTGTCTCTGCAGTGCTGGGAAATGTCAAAGGCCAGGCACAGAGCTTAAAGGAATTTCACGCTGAGGTTAAAGTCTAGGTGACAGGCTGAATGCCTGTTATTTTACTTACTATTTTTTAAGCTCTTTAACATAGGTTGTCAGTATCAAGGGTGACCTCTGTTCCTATAGCTCCAGGAAAGAACGAACATGGTTCCACCAGATGGAGCTCAGCCGCCTGGGCTCAGACGCTCTCTCACTCTCTTCGTCTTGTCAGCTCTGTGGAGCTGGGACATAAATCTTTCGTTGCATAGGCCAGCCTATAACAATGAGGCAGCTTTTCTGATGAGCCAGCGAGATTGCTCGCTCTGCCAGCTTCAGGAGTAAGGAGAGAGACCAGCTTCATTACCGGTGATGGGGACTCATTTGAGTGCATGGTCGGATTTCGAACCCATGCTAAGTGTCCTACATTGAGCTTTTATAAGTTACAGTGTGTCATTTTCCACCACCCTCTATTTTTTTAAAATGGACTCCATGGTAGCATTAGGTGGACCAATGCCGGGTGCTTTAAATCCTTAACACAGGTGTCTATCATCCTATCATTACTCTCCCATATCAACAAACTGTGTGTTGACAGATGTACATTACCAGTCAATAGATTGGACACACCTAATTTTATGCATTTGACAGACGCTTTTATCCAAAGTGACTTACAGTACATTCAAAGTATGCTACCTGGGAATCGAACCCTCAATCTTTGCGTTGCTAGCACGATGCTCTAACAGTATGAGCTTAAAAACCGTTAAGCTCATACTGTTACCAGAGAGCTTATGCTTAAATACTTACTGTTAGTTATGTATATACATTATATATTGGACCTAATGAAATGGTTGAAGAATGCCCAGAGTGAACAGAGCTGTTATATAGAAAAAGAATGGCTAGTTTGAGCAAGCTAAATCCAAAGATCTTAATTTGTTAAACATTGTTTCGACTGGTAGTGTAACACAACACATGACCAGATTGAGAACATACTGCTCGTGTCTTACACCGATGTAGTTCAGAGAGTAACACAATTGTTTTGTGCAAAATTAAGTCTTTTTTGGCTGAAGGTGACAGCAGGAGAGAGAGAGGTACAGGCGGATAGGTTGTAAATTAGCTGTATGCTAATGAACACCTTAATGACTGCAGAGGCCGAAAATTAGGTGTTTTTCTCCACCAGTGGAGCTTTAATGTCTGATACGTGGCATTGGACCCTGACATCTTTCCATTGCCGTCTGCCTCAGAGCCGATAAAGGGCCACAGTAAATCCTTCAGCCTGGGCTTGCTCAGCCTATAAAAACACAGCATGAATCGGAGCTCCACGCTCCTCCCCGAATGCAGCAATGCGCATTTTATAGCGCAAGACTGGTGACAGATGGGCAGGCCAGCGTGGTCACCCCATGATAACTATCAGCTGTCTGTGACTCCATACAGGTGTGATGATACAGGTGATGGTGCCAACTAAGTGAGCTTAGCTGATGACACACATTTAGCGAACCCTTAAGATGGTCCATAATTGTTTTTATTAGAAGTTGATGTTGTATAAAATAAATTATCACATTAACGTTGGTCTTTAAATACTGACGATTTATAAAAGCGTGCATCAAAAAGGTCCTAACCATAGTGAATGTTAAGATTTGGCTGTTCTTTTTGTGCACTTCCATGACAAACATGAATACATCAGATACATCAGTATGATGGCTGGAGCCATTAGGCAGTGCAGGAAATGGCTTGCTCTGAAAGTCTGTGTGTCAGTACGGTAGTACAGTGCTGCATGTGTTTACATAGATTCATGTTTAATAGGTCAAAAGTTTTAAAAGCTGGCTTCTTGTATGACAATTATGTGTGGATTACAGGAGTAGTTTGGATATATAACTGAAGATATAGTTTTTGTTCAAGATTCAAATATAATACATTAAAAACTTAAATGGTTCAATCGATTCTTTTAAAGCTCCAAATCAGTTCAGCACTCCTCCAAAGATTAATTGATTCTCATCCAATAGTAACTGATTGCATCATTACAGTTGTTTTCTAAATAACAGAATGTAGGTAAAAACAAAACTGTCTTTACACAGATGCTAATTCTATATTCATGGATATAAATCCTGACCACTTCAGTCTATTATTCTTAAAAATCAGTTTTTATTGAATGTAAGATTTGATTTCTGGTGTAAAAATTATTGTTCTGCGAAAAGGTGCTTCTAGAAGTCATACTAAAGGTTAGTTTTGTTGTGTAGCCCCAGGATAAATTCATACGTTTACTGAAGAGACAATGACTTGGCTACTTTGTGTTTTTCATCCCTTCTTTGAAACATTATCACAATCAGTCCTAATTGGCCAGTAAATAGCTGAGTGCGTTGTTTGTGATGAGCACGATTTGAAACATGATCCTCTGAGGTACTTTGAAGAATGGCACACGTTTATTGCGCGTGTGACTGTAGAGTTGGTTATTGGGCCCAGTGGGACAGGACTATACACCAAGCCTCTTGTGTATTCCTAGCATATGTTTGTTTCTCAGGTAAAATGGGGGCAGTTGTGGGTAAACCTGTATTGCCAAACAACACTGTTCTGGGATCAGTTTTGATACCTATATGATTGTATTTATGGAAACTGCTACACGTGCTGTGTAAATTGCGCAGTGAGCTGTGTGATTAATTTGTTAATTCATTTTAGTTCTCCACAGTTCAATATGTCTTCAAACTTACGTTTGAACTTTTTAACAATTGGGAAATAAAGTTTATTTATCTAAGAACAGTGCTATAAGTTTAGTTGACCTTATCTGAGGTTGCCCTTCAAACTGTAATGCTATAATGCACAAAAACTGGTAGCATACAGTCATGCTGTTTTATATTCAGTTTAAAAAAATACCATGAAGTGTGTAGCATACACTGTGTGGTCTTCTCCACAGATGTTCTGGCAGGAGATACAATCACCAACACATGTAGTGCTGTTTGAAATTAGCCATCTGAGTTAGGTACTCCATTTATGCATTTAAAAAGAGTAGGAAAAAAAACTACAGAACTACTAAAAGAGAAGTTCAAATATTCAAAACGTTCTTAAACCGAGCTTAAAGACACCTCAGATGTGTGTGTGCCAGCAAACCAGGTCTAGATGTGCTTTGCTGAAAGCTTTGCAGGCCCAAATGGTATCGCAGTAATTTTCAGATTTGCGGTCATGTGCGATGCCAGCTAATGTAATTGAACTAATAGCCCTGCTGTTGAGATTTAAATGGATGAGGCTTAATTAGGAGACAGAGTACATTACTAAAAGTTTGTGACTTTTCAAACTCGGCATCGTCCTTCAACTAACTTTCATCCTCCCTCTCAAATTGTACTTCCTTCCTTTAATTTGGTATGTGTTGTGTTTACTGTGACATTGGAGTAAAGCAAATGGCTATATGTCTAATCCAGATAATGTGATTAATGAGTCAAATGGAAGCCTTTTTAATTATTTCTCGGGAAAAATGCAGATTATGGAAGCAGCAACTTGTTTCTTAAAGTCCCATAAGATGTTAAATATTTGCCCTGCTAATTGCAAACTAAACTGTGCAAAACTAGCTTCATCAGCACCCGCAGGGGCAATTTATAATGATTAGTCTGGCTGACAGTCTGTCTTTGCCAGTGGAATGTTTTGGCTTTTTGATCAATCAAAGCCTGAGGCTCTTAAGATGATAGCCGTTTGACTGAACAGTGCTTCTCAGATCAGTTTTGCTGTGCCTTACCGTTTTTCAAGAAGAACAAATGATAGTGGATATGATTAATTAGCATGCTGTGGCGTTAAAGCGCTGCCATTAAAGCCATTTTTGGTCCGCCTCGTCCTGCTATGAGATTTGCATTTTTAAGATGGTTTGTCAAGTTAAAAATAGACCATCTTCAAAAATGAGCCTCGAGATACATGCATTCGATTCTGTTCTGTTGCGTTTTTGGACGCATGCAGACAGCTTACGTAAATGCCCCCAATAATATGCGTTCAATCAGGTTCACATGACCCTAAAATTGTCCAAATTATACTTATATAATTATACTTATCATAAGACTGATTAATTGACAGGAACTAACGTAAACTAGTTGATTTTTATATATGTAGCCTCGCGCATCTGCGGCATGTGCATTCGCTATCAGATATTCACTACACAGCTGTCGCGGCCAAAATAATTTACGGTAAGAATGTACATATGTATACAGTATGTGTTTGTGTGCATTTGAAGACAGAGGCCTGTACCATAGCTCATTAGACATTGTTCTCCCAGCTGATATTGGAGTGTGCCAGAATTCACTCACTGCTGCCGTCAGACCGTGCAGACAGACAGAACAGTTCACAGGCATCGGAGGAAGACTTTGCAATCTCATTTTGGCTTGTGTAATCAAAATTGGAGCTCTCTGTCAGACGAAAACCCATTTGTTTGGGAATTGAGGACTTTCTATCCCCTGAGGTCTCGCCGGCCCTGAGACTTTGTCATCTAAATTGACGGAAGATGCGATTTTAGGATGGCGTGGAATTTCATTCCTTTCCTGCAGGTCTGTAGCTCCTTTCAGAGAGACAAATGGCAGTGGTATACGCATGAGACATTCCAGTATAGACAGTGATGCACGACTAAAGAATTGCTTCTAAAAAACATTTTATATACACAATAAAGAATTATTAAGCTTTTTTGTGCAATAAATGCAAACAATTTGTGAATCTGTCTGATCTTGTTTAATCATTCAGCATTAAACGTTAGGCAGGGTAGGCAATTTCAGAGAGGCTAGCAATAGCAACGTAGCTTTGAAAGCATTAGATCCCACCCTCCCTACAGCACAAGCTCCAAAGCTCCGCCTCCTCCAATAATGCACAGAGGCATGCAAATACATATTCTATTCCAGCCTATTATCGCTTTTGGACTGAATGCAATGATTGGATGAAAATTTTATGGGCCTGTGCCTTCCTCAGAAGATACATAAATATATTTAGACCATTGTACTTAGTGATTGCTGTTAGGATTTGAAAAGCTGCATAACTGCTTGGCTACCTCAGCTACACCCATGTCTAATAGGTTCATAAAATCAACCAAACAACCATGCAGTTTTCCTACACAAACAATTTTAGTAAAATGACGCCCTTTTCAGTTTCAGCTTTATTGTGCCCCTGCACACAGAGTGATTTCCATTAACAACTGGTTTACTGAGTGTGCACACAGCTTAGATTTGAACTCCATTTAACACATTTGGGATAAACTGAAGCACTGACTGCAGATTGAGGCCCACTTCCCAACATCTTGTTTATGAATTGAAGCCAATATCTGCAGCCAGGTTCCAGCATCTCATGGAAAGCAGAACGGAAGAACCAGCTGTACCAGCAGTACAGGTTTGCCTGTAGTCGTGAGGGACGGATTTTTAAAAACGTTCTCTCACGATATAGCGAAACATGTTGAAGGGCCATCTAAAATGTTCTCAGGTTGACAAGACTCAAATAGGTCAATTCTAATAATGTTAACAGATTTATGTGCGTTTAGGGGATAGAAAACCTTATTAGCCTGGTATGAAAACAATGGAGGTGTAAAATGACTAAACATGTATATGTGTTAACAGCACAGATAATTATTCTTTATTGAATGTTCATCATGCTGGTGTTAATTCCACACACTCTGGTCTGGTCTGGTCTGGTATGGTCAGCATTCACTGCATCATTGCCATTGATTGCTGTTGCTTTCACCCTGACTGTGAAAATGAGAGAGGGCGCAGATTATCATCGCCTAAACACTTTCCTTCTCTCTTTTTGTCTTCCTGCAGCTCAGATCGACTTATGGATGACACAATAAGGTAAGTCTGATTTCCACCAGCTGTTCAAACACGTTATGCTTGAGCTGTCAGGCTGTACACTTAAAAATGACAACCGCTTCCCTATTTATTTGTTTTACCGGAATATGATCTCTGATTAATTGGGTGCTCAACGGAGAAACGGAGATGATCTTAATCGATGGAGAATTACAAACCACTGACCCATCGCTCTTCTGTTCAGATGATACCGTTAAAGTGTCACGTATGATTGTGCTGAAAGTAGATCCTCACTCTTCTGGGAATCCTACAGAAGTGCTTGGTGGTTCGTCTTGAGGGTGTTGACTCTCCAAACATGAATTTCCCAGCGGTGCCCTTCCCGAGGCGCTGCAGGAGTGAATATCTCACTGGATTTGTCTCATTACAGATCTGCACGTTCCTCTCCGTCTGGGGGAAGCCCTCAGTTGCCCACCAACAGCTGCTTAATTAAGTCATCTCTCGGTCCGTGCAGCTCTTTATATCCGACCCTAGCCTATTCGAGCAAAAAAAAATGCTTTATCAGCTCCTTGTACTCATTATCTCTGTTTTGTACCACCCACAGCCTGAGGTGAAAAAGAGAGCTCTTTGTTTAACGTTTCATCATAGATTCGGTCTCAAAAGCTTGTATCTGTGTTAATGATGTCAGATCTGTCTTCATAAAACTCCATCTACCACAACAGCTGAGACAATATCAGATGCATCACCTATGCAGGTAGTATATTTCAACAATGCTAGAAAAACATGCATTGCTAGTGTATCAGAAAGCTCTGCTTGGAGATATAATCCTGTGGCGTACAGATGCTCTGGGACAGGGTTCGAAAGCATAACTTAGACAGAAGATAAGTGATCTTGGCATGTAGAGGTCCCGGCACATCAACAAAAGTTGATGACTAAACTGTTTGTTCGTGACAAAGGGCACCGGGGGGTAAAATGCACCAGTGAGTTCACAGCCCTCAGGGGGAATGTCATGTTTCATTTGCTTTATACCTTGTTTGTGTGACTGGGGTGTGGCTACTACCTAATTTATCCCCAGAGATCAACTTAACTGAACCGTAACTAGTAGCCAGTGCGTGGCACACTGCTTAGTGTTGATGTGGTCCAATTAGGTGTGAATTTCACACCTTTTAGTTGTGCCTCAAACACATCCTGGATGGCCTTTAAATTTTTACAGATAATATTCACTGTGTTCCATAAAGAAGACAAAGGCTCTGATTTAGCATTGTGGCGGAATTCATCCGATGGCTTTTACTTTGCAGAGCAGGGCAGTCAGGAGCCTAATGTGTGCCAGGCTATAGTTTACACTCGCAAAAACCTGCTGAGCTGCAGTTGGAGAGAGCTGTATAGTCCCGTAGCAATTCAATCTTCTCCACAAGGAACAAGAAAGCAAGACTCAGCTGAAGAAAACAAATAAGTGCCGGTGCTCGGCACCAACCCACGAGTTTTATAACGGTCTCTGCGTGCAATAAGAGGGCCGTGAGTTTCAAACAATTGCACTTTAAAAGCTCTGCTTAATTGAAACGCATTAAGCTAGCGCCAATGATGGCTGTTGCAGGAAAACCTCTCATTAGTTGAGAAAATATGAGGTATTCACTTTCCGCAGTGTCAAGGGAAATGGATACGTCATGGTCGGTCACTTTCCTGCATGCTTCTCCATTCCTGTGTGAAATCAAACCTTTGATGCTATCTGCTACTGCGTCTGCAGTTCTGACAGCTGCTTGAGCTCGTGACTGTGATCTTGTGTCAAGGGCACGACACCGGGCAGTTTTTCACCCCTTGCGGTGCATATCTCTCCTTATGCAGTGCCAATGAATGTTCTTGTTTTTTTGTCAACAGCATTGCCATGGCAACCAAGGAGAACATGACCTCCCAGCGAGGAATGTTAAAGTCTATACAGAGCAGGGTCAACACCCTGGCCAGTATCCTTCATTTCCGACAGGAGTTCATGGGGGCGGCTATGCCCACAGGACACGTTTTTCAATTTTTCTATAAATCCTGTAGATTGATAGGATGTTAGTTTTTAAGAGCTGTCTCGATGTAGAATTTGAAATGTTATGAATGTCGTGTTATGAATCATTCTTTGTTTTCATAATAAGATTATTTTCTTTCGAGTACTTACATACTTATGTTTGTTCCTATTTCATATAGTGCATGTTTATACAGAACAAGGCCTTTAAAATGATCTGTTATATTACATGTTTTGGACGGTGACTGATGTTATTGACTTGTAAGGAAAAGAAACCTGCTGTTTTCTTTGTTAATCCTTAACCCCAACTTTAGACCGTTTCCCTGCCATCAATAATCTGATACAACGAATCAACTTGAGGAAGAGGCGGGACTCGTTAATTCTGGGCGGAGTCATCGGCGTCTGCACCATTCTTCTGCTGTTGTATGCGTTTCACTGATGGACTGGGACTCCAATCAACTTTTTTTGGGGGGTGTTGTGCAGAGCAGTGGCCAAGCCTTGCGTAAGGGCTCAATGAGAGGCAGACCACCAGAGAGGGGCCACCAAGCAGATGCCCTCTTGGCCTAGTCTGGTAACAGGACTGATCATGGCCAGCATGGACCTTATTTGTATTTAGCAATGGGAGGGGTTTAGCTCTAACAGCGTTTTCTTTGTCTCGGTACTACAAACAAGACGGTGTTCAGATATAAACTGGGACTGGAGACCAAATTACTAACAAGAATAGATTTCAAAGATATTATAACACCGTGGCTTTGAGAGCAGAGTGATGCTTTGAAGCGTCAGTCTGGAATCGTGCTTGTTCTTGTATATTATTAATCAGAAAAGGGGTTTTAATTTGATGGTCCTTTTAGTGAAAGGGTTTCTCATCATGCCGTGTACTTTGTGAATTAATAAATTATTCATATACAGGATATTAAAAATGTGTGTCAAACTCTAGAGGCCCGTCCTCAACAGCTTCTGTTTTGTAGATATTTCTAAACTCTCTTAACAAGGACGTTTTACACTGGAGAAGGGCGTGTTGGGAAACGGGAATCCAAAAATAAACGGTTGCATTGCAGTTCAAGTTGTCTAACGCTTCGATTTTGAGGTGCTGTCGCTTCGTGCTTTTGCTTGTGTGTGTAAAAGTTTCCAGCTGAGAAAAACATCTGCTTTATCTCTGTCTGTTGTCCCTCAGCTAGCCAGCTGCTCCTGACAGGAGCGAAAAACAGCGTTCTTTACAGTCTATAGACTCCACGCAGCTCTGCTTTACAAACTAGAGTGTGAGAGGTGCAAGCAGGCCAGAGCTTTATACATGATGAATATACAAGCTGAAAAGAATCAATCCAGGAAAATGAAAACCTAGCACACCGATTGTATGTGAAGTGAGGACCGGCACACTGTGAAAGAGGGGGTATGGAGAGAAGAGCAGGAGGATGGATAGGAAATGAAGGAATAGAAACGCATCAGTCTTTGTCTTCTATTGTCATCACCTATATCTCTTTCCCTCTTGCGCTGACAAATATGTCGCATCTGTAAAAATTGGGCCTTTTTGCTGAGCTAGACGGCTGAGGGTCTCTTCTCATTGGCACCAATTTGCTTTTGATGTATCTGCCGCAATTACAGCAGTCAAACCGTGGTGGTACCACCGTTCTCAGACTTTTGAAATGTCCATAGATGTGTAATGACAGGTTCACACACAACTCAATACAGTCCTTCAATGGAGACATCAGCTCCCAAACAACAATAAACGTATGCTGACTGCAGCTAAATTGGTTTTTCCTTCCTTTCCTGTATTCCCTGATGGTCCATTATCTAAAGGTCACATCAGTCTCCCATTGTTCTACTCCAGTACATTGACTGGTACCCTGAGACACAGAACAAACATTTAGAGGGTTTTAAGGGTTTTCTCAGATTGGAGGAAGACTGAATAGCCTCAAAGCGTTCTGTTTGATGTTTAGGCACCATAGAAGATGCTATTTACCACTTATTTTTGTTTATTCTATTTTAACATTAGATTCAACTGTATTGTTCTGGGTACAAATACAAAGCCAATGGAATACAACAAAAGCATGTGTGTGTGTGTGTGTGTGTGTGTGTGTGT
>JAZGTJ010002238.1:1420-44251 GCA_036877575.1 Botia almorhae | reverse complement strand
ATTGCAAATCAAACAGACACACTTTCCGTTGATTTCTTTAAAGAAATATTAATTTTCCCAGCGTGTTTGAAATCTTCTACACTCACTTGCTATCTTGCGTTTCTTCGGTGCTGCCATTTCTGGTGACTCGTGGTAAATATTTTTCTTTGCTTAATTTTGTTTAGTGGAGAAGCACCTTTTCTGTGACTGGCTCCATCTAGTGTTGAAACTGAGAAGTGCAACAGAGTTGAGCTCAAGCGCCATGTGCGGGCCATATTCAATTATATTTTCAGAATTTGCTGCGGGCCAATAAAAACTGACCCGCGGGCCGTAGTTTGGACACCCCTGGTCTAGAGTCTTGTGTTAGTAATGTTATAATGTTTTTATAAATTTATTTTTGCTGTTTTTCCAGATTGTGATTTTGAGTTTATTCATGCATTTGTTAGTCGTTATTTAAGTTCGCTATCATTTAGTTTATATTTTGTATTGGATTATTCTGCTTTGTCCTCCATTTGCCCCCCTCGTGGGTTTTTGTTTCTGTTTAACCTTATTAAAGTTATCTTTTGTGTTAAACACTGTCTGCGACTGGGTTTTTCCCCATACATCCGTGACTGGGTTCTTCCTCGCACATCCGTGACAATGTGAGTGTGTAGGGAGAAACAGACACATTAGCAAGTCTGTCTAAAAGACACTGCGATCTAAATGCCAACACCTATTACATTCTAACACCAAAAACAAAAAACATAAACTGCAAACAATAATAGTAAAATGCTAAAGATAAAAGCATTAAATAAACCTTTTGGTACTCCAAAGTAAACAAAGAAGGCGTATGTTTGACTAGGCCAGACTGTAACATTGATTCTTACAGCAGAGCAAGTGCAAGTGGAAAAGGGGGCACCCCGCTAGGCTTAAACACGTAGCTGTCTGTTGGCAGTATGCCAGATCCACAGCCTAACAGTGTCTAATGGTGTCTGTTTCAGAATCCCGCTATCGTTCTACTATTCATCTCAAGGCCCACGTATTCCTGTTGCTCTTTACAAAAGGCACACGCGCATTTACACTGCAGATACATGCAGACAGAATACACATTGCCTTATCTGCTAACATTTACTTAACAATTTAACACCATGCTGCTGTCAATAACATTTTCATAAAAAGGGGAGCAGGGTGGAGGATGGATGCAGAGGGATACAAGAATTGTAAGATCGATGGTGCAAAAAAATGGGTTATTGAGTGATCGTACATTTCCCGGTAGACACAGACAAGAGATAGGGGCACATGGCTTCAAGAGAAATGGGGAAAAAATAAATGAGATTATTGATGTTACACGTCAAAAATAATTGCTCAGATTTCTGCACAGAGAAAATAAAAATATGCTGATGGATTTTGTTGATCCATGAAAAAGGCTTCATTTTGCAGGTGGTGCCGGAGCCAATCGCGTTTGATTTTTTCCCTTTTTGGCCCCCAGGAGTGTTTCACAGGTACATTTCTCAGTTTATCAGATGGCTATGATCTAGCTTGTTTAAATTCACTGGCAAGAATAGGAACATATACTGTAGAGACTAGGGGCATGATTAAACAGCAGTGTTATTGTGACTAGATATTTTAGTAAGTCAGTGTTCAGTGTTACACTGATGCATTGGTGTTACCTACCATGCACATGAATGGACTGGAAAGTTTAACCAGCTAATTTGATCTAATATAACACTAAAGACAAGAAAAGTTTGTATAAATTAATTGAAATTTCGGCTCTGAAATGTCAGTCTCAAAGTCAACGAACAAAATTAACGTGTTAATAAATGATAAGTGAACAAATTAATTACAAAAGAATCAAAGACAATTATATTAACCAACATATCCAAAAGCTAATTTTAATAAAAACAAATATGAAAGCAAAATATTTTAAAAAGGAATGTACAAATATCATCAGGTCATAACACAATACAAGTATTGTATGCTTTGTATACAGTGTTGTTGGCACTTGTGCTATAATACCCATTACTGTGAATGGCCTTCTTCTACAGTCAGATAGATGTTTCTGTTTTAAGTCAATGGCCTGTACTGTCAGGGCAGAGCAACAGTTAAACAGTTAAACAGTTTGCTTAGCAAATCAGTTAAATGTGGTTAAACTGTTGACACTAGCTACCTGAACTTTGCCTCGTTCAATTTACTGATACAGCCATTTGAACATAACTCTGTCACTTCCATGAGTACTGAAGTTTACAAACACTCACAGTAATGCAAATACGTTATGTATAACAGCACTGTGTGCTTGCAATGTCTTGGTCAAGCATTCACCAAATCTGTGTTTGCAAGCTTTAGTATATTTCTGGTCAAATGTTGGACTGATTACACGTTTTCATGTGTCTTTGTAACAAACATTATAAGGCTCATAAACAATTCCTGTGTCCAAAATATAGTTTTATGTTACTGGAGTTTTATTAGTGAAGTGGCAACACACTGTTTTGGCCTAAAACCAGCAAAACTTAATAATACCAGTCTCAACATTTGCTGCATGATTAAGAGGGCAAAGGGACCAAATGGAGAAGACAGAAAAAAGTTTTCATTGCCCCACTTCTAAGCAGACAGTATATTTGTGGGTCTTTGCCAGTGCCGATGTACAATAGACAGAGTTAGGTGATTTAAATTCCGTTCTGAAAGTGATCTGGGCTGAGGGGGAAGATAAGCACTGACCCACTGGCCCCAGCTGGCCATTTGAGCATCTGTCTGAATGAAAACGGTCGACGTCTCACACACAGACATGCACCAGCTTCATCAGATAGCATTTCTACACTCTAAATGGCCCCAATGCTTAGCCACTATGCGCAACATCAATGGACACTTTTCATTTTGCCGCCTTCAAATGAAGCAGTTTATTTTCCAGGATTTTCTATTTTAGGAATTCAGAAAGCCCTGTCATTGCAACAGTTGCAAATGAGATGTCATTTTGTACAAACCTAATGATACAATACAGACAATGTATCTGTTATTTGTGTTGTTGTCAATATATAGTAGAAAGCAGCTACACTGATCTCAATCAAAAATCAGCCAGTATACTGTATAAGTCCTACTGACAGACATTAAGCAAGGCAGCATGTAATCACAGATCAAATAGTCTAAACAGGCTTTTTGTCTCAAACTACAAAAAGCCAAGTGTAACTGATATCACAAGCTACTGTAGGAAGCCTCCAAATACTGCAGCATTAAAAAGCAAAGTGTATAAAACATTTATACGCTTTAATACATTTAATATTAATACATTTGAGAAAGCCTAAAAAGTGGTGAGTACACACACACTTGTAAACACTCCGCTATTTTAATTAGAAGCAAAAATGCAGGCAACATTGTTAATTTACAAAATGTACAACATCTAACACCCTTGCCTGTCTCTCCATTTATCTCTACACCACAAATACGCTTTGCAGTCACATTTTGGACCAGTGTGTGAGGCAGAGAGAAGATAACTTTACGAGCTTCATCTCGATGGCCAAATGTTTCTAGGCTTCGTGTTCTGCTCCCCGGGGCACTTCCCAGCCCTCTCAGCTTACTAGTAAAGGGGAACGACGTAATCAGATCACAGTAGTTGTTCCCTGTTGTAAAACTCATCATTTTAAGCTGACTGTTTATGAAATCCGTAAATTAATTCAACCAGGCCCACTTTTTGGCTCTGATGTCAGTAAATAGCTGTCATCATGTGTCTAAGTGCAATAATGCTCCACATATGGACATTAACCTTCTTTTTGTCAATTTGAGGGAAGAGTGGATGTTATTAATTTTTCTATGTTATGCAAAGAATTTGGTCCCTTAATTATGGTAATCATTACAAAAAGATTTTAATTATTTAAAGTCTATTAGGTTAATCCTTGAGCATTGTTTGGAAATGTTTTTCTATCTTTCAAACATTTTTTTAGCAGAATTTGAATAAACCGATTTATTTTTTAAAACATGCTTTAAATATGCTTTAAACCTTTACTGTATGCTTTATTGTTTAAAACATGCTTTAAATAGACTTTAAACCACCTGCAATTTGTCATTTTGTACATATGACACGTGTACAAAATATTCTTATTTATATATTTATTTATACTTAAAATTTCTAATTTACAATCAGGACGTTTTACCAGACATTTAAAAACCAACACAACTTTTGGCTCTTTGGTAAAGTCTTGTGCTTCCCCTTAAACATTTTCTCTTTAAGATGCCAGATCTGAAATATAACTACCACAAACTATTGATCTGTTTCACAAACAGAATGAATATCATTGTTATTGATGCCCACCTGGAGTATTTCTCCAGTTCATTTGTCATAATCACTCACATCAGCTCAGTAAGAACAATATATTACCAACGGGTTCACACGGAACACGTTCATAAATAAAGTTCCACATCAAAAAACTCTCACTCTGTCCTGTCTTTTCTCTCTTTGTTTCTCTCTTGCACAGCCGTTATTGACATTTTACCTCTAACCTTAACCTTCTAACCTTCTCTTTTACACCAACTTAAATGCAGAGTCTATTATCAGATGCAGAGAGGTGTGGAGTTTCAGCTGCACCGCCTCCTTTTTTCTCGCATTATTCATCCCCTCTTCCTGTGCTCTGAAAGTCAAGCTTCTTTTTACAAAACCCAATGGTCTTATCTTCCCTACTCTCCTTCTGCTCTCTCTCAAGTCCTTTTCTCCAATCCCCCCTGACAGTCAGCACACCGGTGTCCCCTCTCCTGGGATGAGCCATGGGCCCAGGGACACAGCACTTTGCTGCTTCTGGGGAATGGGATCACTGATCAAACCACAGGATCAGTCCCTAGAGGGACGCAGTATTTACTGAAGCACCGTACCAACATGGCTGATAACACAGAAGGGTGAAGCACCACCACATTTACACACTGCCATTAACACACTTTAATGTGTTAATGGCAGTGCTGCTCTTTCCAATAGGAGAGAACTTTTCTTTAACATAGGCCAAACGTTAGTTGGAAAATTAGTTTATTTAGATCAGAACTGGTCAGAATTAAATTTAAGCAAAAGCATGCAAACAAAGATGACAACAGTAGTAAAATCTAAAAGGTTAACAATAGAAGGCCCTTAAATTTGTATTAATACCACAGAACAATTACTAGCATAGTTTCAATCTATCCAGTTGTGAAGAAAACACAGCTAACTTTTTGTTTTCCTCGAGCAGGGGTTTTCAAAGTATGTATTGTCACGGGTGAAGAATCACACGACAAGGCAGGCGGTGAGAAAACACCCCGGAGGGTGGGTTTATTGTGGAACAGGCGTGTAGTGCATGGGGGAAGCAGCCGGCTGGCTGCTGGTGCAGGTGCTGGTGCGGCTGGTGTGGCTCGTGCTCGGGGTTGCGTCCCTCCTGGCGGTGCGAGTGTGCGGTGGCGCGTGCTCTCCTAAGTGGCTTACGGCCACTCGCTGCTCTCAGCATTCGCGGGGGACAGGCAACGTAGCTCCGGCTGGCGTCACTTCCAGGCTTCGCTTTCCTTCCAAACTTCCTCACCTTCCTTCCAGACTTCCGCTCAAACTTCCTCTCAATCTCCCTCCAGACATGAGCGGAAGGCGGCAGCATTTTGACGCCGCGTGGTGATGCGGCGCAGCTGTGCTCGTGATGAGATACCTAGCTTTACCAACTATCTTTGCTTGTTACTTGACTAAAGCAGATCTCCAAAACATTAAAATACATCACAGAATTATATGGCACATTTAGTAATTTTCAGAAATGTCAGTCATTAATTCAAGAGAATACTCAACAAGACACAATTTCTGCTAAGAGATGTATCTTTTCACACTAGGTTTACTCACAGCATTTATAAAACAAGTACAGTAGTCTTTTCTCAGTATTTATGGGTTAGCAGTATAAGGCACAGGACAGGGTGGGTGGTCAGATATTAGTCATCTAGGCTGGCTCAGAGTTCAATCAAGTTTTGTCTGTAGGACTCTTACATCATCACCCCAGTGATAGGGATAATGAGTAGGGAACGTAGTAGGGAAATACAGAGCTTCTAAAGCGGCCTCTTTGAGTCAAGAAGTGCCTCCCTGAATCTAAAATGTAATTACAACTTCATTAAACATAATTAAATATTGCATTGCACAACTGCATTAAACACCTAAATAAGAGTAAATAATAAATACATGCCAGATGGATTTTTTTGTCTTTTAAATGCAATACATGACCCTCTAGACTACAATTTGTGCTTGAAAAATAATCGGTCTTTGAGAAACAGATGGAATGATCAGAGACATAATTATACTAAGGTTGGGTCATTTTCAATAATGAAATAGAAGGGCTGTTTTCTCTGCTTTTTGAAGAGAGGATGTAGGGCTGGAATTCATTCACCAAAGTGGGATTGCCTTTCCTTTTCCCTTTATTCCAACTTGGTCTTTTGTCCAGGGGGTCTACAGGTCCTCAAGAGTACACAATTTACTCATATTCATATCCTGAATCTATTCTTATGCCAAAGTACATCCCAGTGGACAACACCTGCTCCTTTGGCCATCTCTGTGCCACACAATAGTTGTTGTTCTGCCCAGTGCATTCTTATTCATCTCCACATAGTCAATTCATCTCCTCATAGTAAACCAGACAGTTCCCTGATCTAGACAGAACATGCTGTGTCTTGGTTCCAGTGATTTTAAATAAACACTGTACTGTTTCCAATTTCATTTGACCTTTAATCTGAAAATTTCCTGTAAGCATTATTCGAAACTAGGCAAGATGGGAAAAATACTGACATTGTGAACTGGTCTCTATGGTCATAATCACAGGTTAAAGCAGGCAACAAAAGGTGTCCACCACCCATCTACTTGTCCGACAGTAATTGTGGTGATTTCATATGCTAACATGAAGTAGCTCCATCTTTGTGCTTCTCCATGGTGACGAGAAGTGTCAGATCAGGCATGAGGTGGCTGAAGATGGCATTACTTATAAATAAGGTACAATTTGGTTGTCACAAGGTTGCCTATAATTTTGGCGCAGATCTGCAGTTCAGGCTGCCTGGCTAATCTGCTGGGGCCACAGGCCAGGCCTCTGGTGAGAGGGAGGTTAGAGTAGCTAGGGTGGGGGGTTGAGAGCTAATTGAAAGCTGATTCCTGTCAGAAGTTTATTTCTTTTTAAGACAGAGGGAACATTGTGTCCATCCAAGCTTGAGTGTGGCCTGAACTGCTGCCAGAAACGTACCTTTTTATCCAAAAGACAAAATAGAGACCCCACCTTCTTTTGCTCACTCTCTGTCCCTCTCTTTCTGTCTCTCAGTTAGACCTCTGTGCTGATTGCTGAAAGGGGATACATTAGGGTAATTCTAAAAAAGGTAGATAACTACTAAGCTGAGCGATTTGTGCCCACCCCCACTTCACTATGACATTCTGATGTGGAGCTATAACGTCAACAAATTTAGCCCAGTGTTAAGTCTATGGAATTTTTCACCCACTTTTTCTTACTCCCTAAAAGCATCGTACACACATCGTACACGTGCTGAACAAGTAGCGTCTAGAAATTTTGTCCAGAAAAAAAAGAAAAAAAATAGGTAAATTTTCTGAAGAAAATGTGAGTGGTGCTTGCTGTGGTAAAAATATTTAATTTAAGGAATATTTAAACAATGTTAACACGATTTAGCATGATATTAGCAGGTTTTAGAATGAAATGTTACATGATGTTAACGACTTAACATAATGTTAGCATGAATTAGCATAATGTTAACATGACTTAGCATGACACTAACATGACTTAGCATGATGTTAACTTTTTGGCCTAAATGCAAAGCGCTATGTGTGGCGGAAAAGTAACACTGCTCATCACCTTGAACACCATTCCCACTGTGAAACATGGTGGTGGCAGCATCATGCTGTGGGGATGCTTTTCTTCAGCAGGGACAGGGAAGCTGGTCAGAGTTGATGGATGGAGCTAAATACAGGGCAATCCTGGAAGAAAACCTGTTGGAGGCTGCAAAAGACTTGAGACTGGGAAGGAGATTTACCTTCCAGCAAGACAATGACCCTAAACATACAGCCAGAGCTACAATGGAATGGTTTGGATCAAAGAATAATCATGTCTTAGAATGGCCCAGTCAAAGTCCAAACCTAAATCCCATTGAGCCTCTGTGGCAAGACTTGAAAATTGCAGCTCACAGACGCTCCCCATCCAATCTGGCTGAGCTTGAGCTATTTTTAAAAGGAGAATGGGCAAAGATTTCAGTTTCTAGATGTTCAAATCTGGTAGAGACATACCCCAAAAGACTTGCAGCAAAGGGTGGCTCTACAAAGTATTGACACAGGGGGCTGAATACAAATGGTTAGTGAGTTGGGCTAGTAATCAGAAGGTTGCTGGTTCGATTCCAGCACTGGGGAGTTGCAACTGAAGTGCCCTTAAACAAGGCACCTAACCCCCATGCTCCCCGGGTGCAGTAACGCCCACGCCGGCTGCCCACTGCTTCGTGTGTGTGTGTGTTCACGACTTGCAGTGTGTGTTCCCTCCTCACCAGTGATGGGTTAAATGCAGAGGTCACATTTCAGGTATGGGTTACCAAATTCTGACAAACAGGTCACTTTGACTTTAACTTTTCAGATTTTCCACTTCACAATTATGTGCTACTTTGTGTTGGTCTATTACATAAAATCTCAATAAAAAACATTTAAGTTTGTGGTTGTAATGTGACAAAATGTGTAAAAGTTCAAGGGGCATGAATACTTTTGTAAGACATTCATGTTGGTTGCTACGGTGCTCTAAATGGTTGTTAGGGCATGGCTGGACAGTTTCCATGGTAATTATTAAAGACTACCTGGCTGTCTGAGTCAAAAAGGCCACCCACCTGTCTTCATGATGTTCTGATGCCTCTCACCTTTTTCAATGGAAGTCAGTGGGGTGGTTTCTAGAGTACTGTAACTGGTTAGGGAATTTTATTTTCTCTTAATGGTTGGTTGATACAGGGATGCATTGAGAACAATCCTGTGTTTGGTAATAATAATAATAATTGACCCGGATTGGATGTGACCAGTATGTGAAGGAATAAATTTATGATTTTGCCAGTGAAGTTAAGCTGTATTGTTGAAAGATTGCTGCCTCACTTTATTTGCTGCTACTTTTCTCTTGGGTTTCAACAGTGTTGAAAAATTGCTGGCACACTAGATATCAAGGCCGACCTTGAGACAGATTAAGAAATTGAACTGAGCAAATGTTTTAAACAACTCTGCTCTGACGCACATACCTCAAAAAAGATATCTGGGCTTATCAAGAGAATGGTTACTTAGGTTAATTAAAAAGTTGAACAACAACTTAACTGGCTACAGACTCAGAAAGAGACAGACAAGTATAAGTTCTTAGCTATTTGTGCATATTCATGGATAAGCAAAATGGGAGGAGTCCCAGTATCCACAGAGGGAAAGATAATAGAGGTAACTGAGGGGTGTCACAACCTCATGGTGTACAAGATGAGAACATTCATTAAGTTTCTGGAATCAATATGGGTTTTGATCTGAGTGAGTTGAGTAAAGGGCTGAGTAACATCTGTGAAATTGCATAGTTCTCAGGCAATTGCTGGTGCCCCCTTCCCTCCTGAACCACCTCCTAGAGTTACACAGGTGGCTGCTGCAAGAAGCGCCACCTCACATAGAGGGGGCCTATAAGCTGAAGATAGAGAACTGTTGGAGGCTAGGGTTGCTAGTGCCCCTCCCCCTTATGTAGAGGCATCAGAGTCTCTGCCCCAACAAGCAAGGGCTGTCTCTGAGACTGGCGTCAAAAAGTTCGCTTTGACCCCCACAGAGCAAAGCATGGCCTGTCCTAGAGGGGATGTGTCAGTCGCTTCTGTCAGAGCTTCTGAGATTTACATTTAAAACACAGAGCTGGCCATGATGCGGGGGAGTGGTTTAGACTTTCTGGTAGTAAAAAAAATAACAGCTTGCTTGCTGGTTTAGAGGCTTTTAAGTTATTTAACCCAAACAGAGATTTTGTGGGACAAGTTAAAAGCCCTGGCTAAACAGCAAAACTTAGAAATTGTTGATGTTCAATCCCTGGTTGAAAGCTTGGTACCAGCTAGCAAGCTGAGACAAATTCAAAGCTTTGAATTTGAACCTAGACTGCCTTCCACATGCGTAGAATATTGCATTGCATATATAAACATGTATAAACAAAAGGTACAGGATATTCTAGGCCGTGGTTCCTTTTCATGAACCAGTGTTTCCCAACTGAAGCAGAAGCCCATTGGAAATCCTCTAGAATATGTAGAACGATTTTATCATGCTTATAAAAATTACTGTGCTGCAAACAATTTTGAGGAAGATTATGATTCAGCCATAGTTATAGAGTCTGCCACGAGCTGACTTTCTGATGAATATCAAGAACTGCTTATCAGTGGCTCAGTTAATACTACAAACTGGGAATCTTTGCTTAAGCGGTGTTCAGTTAGCTGGAGCGTTTACAGGCTTGTAAAGGGCACAAATTGGGTTGTGTGTCTGCTGTTGCTGCTGCTGATGTGGTTAAAAGCGAAACAAACTCATCAGGTGTAATGCGCCTGGTGCAACCCAACTGCCAAATGTAAAAATTGTGGAAAATTTGGCCATATTGAGAGATTTTGTCAGACTCAGACAAACATTGATTGTGGGGTTGCAAACATTCAGCCACTTAGCATCCTAGGTCCTATGCATGTTGCTACACCACAATATTCTTTGAAAAATGAAGCCCACTTAGGAGCTGAAAATATTGTCAAAGAATTATATAAATGGGGGATAATAAGTCCATGCTCCTCCCCCAGTAAACCTGATGGGAAATGGAATTGATTACAGCATTAAATGCAGTCTCACCTAAAGTGTACCCGATTGTGGCAAATCCAGCTAACATTTTACATGAAATTTATTGATCATTGTTATTTTACTGCCTTGGACATTTCTAATGGTTTAATGGCACCTGAGGATCAAGCCAAGTTTGCATTCACCTGTGGGGGGCAAAAAAGGGCATATAACCACCTTCCCCAGGGATATTCTGCGTCTCCAACACTGTTTCATCAGACCCTCACTTCCTTCATTGATCCTGTTTGTAAGGTAAATGAATCTGAGGGGTCTGTTATTTTGCAGTTTGTGGACAACCTTTTGATTGCTAGCCCAACCAAGTATGAACATCTAATGCTGTACAGACCGTTCTGGGCGCCGTGGAAAACATCGACTGGACTGAGGAGATGGAGGAGGTTTTTGTAAGTATCAAAGAAACTCTCACCTCTGCTCCAGCCCTATGACACGCTGATGCTAACAAGCCTTTTCATTTGTGGACTTGGGTGGGTAACAGATCCTACTCTGCAGCGCTGGGTCAGCGGATCCCTGGGAGAACATCATATGGTATGTTAGGATATTATTCAACCCCAATTCCTGCCTCCATGATGGGGCAGCACCCGTGTTTGTTAATTTGTGGGCAGTAAAAACCACAGAGGAAGTGGTTGCTTATCAAAAGATCATAGTCCATACCAGACAAACTGCTGACTAACACACGTTTAGGGTCTATCTCCAATCAGAGACGTGCAAAATGGGAAGCCACTCTTTTGAGTAAAAATGTGGAGATCCAAATTGAACCTGAACATTTAATTACCCTGCTGCTATGACTCCAGATGAAGGAGAACTGCACAATTGAACTCAGCTGATCGAACATGACAGCCTTGTAGATACCGAACCAATACCTAATGCCATTGAACTTTTTGTTGACTGATCAAGCTTCCACAAACAAGGGAACCGGTATATGGGCTGGGCGATCGTTAACAAACATGGGGAAACAATTGACTGTGGCCCTCTTTCAAATGATGGGGCCCAGGTAGCTGAGCTGGTTGCACTACAGTCTGCTCTACAGTCACGACCAAAGAGAAGAGAGCGAATGTGTATATTTAACAGCAGATATGCTTATGGTGTGGTACATGATTTTGGTCCTGTGTGGTAACACAGGGGATTTTTAACTACTGCAGGTTTCCCTATTTCTCACCAACAGCAAATTATGGAACTTATGGGTGCGTGTGCACTCCCAGAAGAGGGAGCTGTTATCAAAGTAACAGGGCATTTGAAGGACAACTCACCCGAATCCAAGAAAAACCAAGCTGCTGATGCTGCTGCCAGGAAAGCAGCCAACACAGAGATATCAGCTAATGTAATGTCTCTCTCCCCACAGGCAAAGGAAGGCTGTGCTAAAGACATTTTGCCCTTTATGCCACAGACCCTGAGAATGAAACCAAACACTGGACTAAGCTGGGTGCACAACAGGGTGTGAACGGGTTGTGGAAATTTAACAATAAACTTGTATGTCCTTCTTCTGCTCCTACTGAACTTATGTCTTTGTATCATGGTTTGGCACATGTGGGGCTTGAAAAGTTACATTCAATGATTTCCAAAACATGGTGGTGGCCAATGAGAAATTCTTGCACTGATTTCTGTAAAAGTTGTTTAGTATGTCTCAAAGTGAATTCTCCTTCAAAACTAAAAATTCCCTTGGTGTATGCTCCGTGACCCCCGGGGCTGTGGACACATTTGCAAATTGATTTCATTCTTCGTCCTTTACCCCCTAGCAGAGGGTTCACTTACATACTGATGATTGTTGACCTGTTTTCTAGATGGGTGGGGATTTTCTGCTGTGAAATTGCACAGCAGATGCAACAGCAAATATATTATTGAACTAAGTATTCCCTAGGTGGGTATCACCATTACAGATTGATTCAGATCAGGGTACACACTTCACAGGCAAGGTAATAAAAAATGCAATGAAGTTGGGAGTAACCCAACATTTTCACATTGCCTTTAGACCTTAATCTAGTGGTTCAGTAGAAAGTACTAATCACTCACTGAAAACTGCTTTAAGAAAGAAGGTGCTGGAGTGGAAAAAAGGGGTGGCATGCATCTGTTCCAATGATTCTTTTTAGCAAGAATCCAGCCCGAACAAAACAACTTAGATCAGCCCGTTTTAAATAATGACTGGACGCTACATGCGTCTGTTTGGGATGCTCCTTGCATGAGGGACCATCCGGGCCTTTGAGAGATGCTCTGCAAAATTATCTGAAAGCCTTATATGATTGCTTGAAAGACACAGGGTTTGGTATGTGTATCAGACAGGCTGAAAAGGATAATAAAGTGTCAGGCAAAATGACATGCCTGTTCTGCCTGAGATAGGGGACAGTGTTATGTTACAAAGAGAGATCATCTCGGCCTTAGGGCTAAATTCGATGGGCCTTACCAAGTACTACTTACAAATACAATACTTCTGATGATTGCTCTATCATTCCTAATGTGGATTTAAATTTCTCTCTGGACAGGCCAACTTCACATGTTTATGGCCAATTGGATCTGCGAAATGGATGACAGCCCATCTTAGGTTGAATACCCATGTCTTAATTCTCCTGAGGGTCTAATTCCCACGTTGTACCAAACTATCATGAAACCATATGGAAAATCTGTTTACTAAGGATAAGCAGCAACAATACTGTGACCCATCGACTTGGTCAGTCCCCAAAATTTCCATAGAGCACCCTTTATGCAAAAGGGTCACTGGGTACGCAAAGATGGGTTAGATGTGTTTGAAGGGAACTTCAGGTCTTTTTGTTGGATTCCCATCACAATAGCATACGCGAACCAAACTGTTTGCACCTCCCCAGTATCTATTGAAAACAAATGTGTGCTTAACCCAAAACCTACTGCTAATCATAACAAACAAGGGAAAGTGGTGAAAGTGGCCCTGTATCTGAGTGCACCTGATCCTCGCCATATTCTGCCATACTTCCTGCCAAAAGCTAAAGACCAGCTGGACACAAATAACATAGTTAGAGCAGTTGCTCAGGGGTATCTGAATAAGAACATTTATGCCAGAGAATACTCTAGCTCTGAACAATTTTATAACATTATATTATAACATTAGTAGTGACAACTTTTTAATGAGATGGAATGTCCTGAAACCTGAAACTAAAGTGAACTTTGTACGATGGGATGTGGACAGGACATACAGCATTGAAATACAGCAGTGGTTTATTAGAAATTTTCCTCCAAATCAAGTTGACAAGTGTTCAGCCATTGCTAGTAACCTCACTAGACCGAACATGGGGTATAGGACCCCACATTGATCTAAAACGGGGGACTGAAGGGGGATGGTATCCTTAGCTCCACTCTTTTTATTATCAATTATCAATAACTAATCATCATTTATCTTCCAATAAGGTATTGATCTTGATTCTTAGTATCCAAGATGAGATCCTGGGATATACCATTTATCCAATTCCTTTACTCCCCGCAAATGAAAGTTTGCCTGCCAGTATGGTTTTGAGCCCTCCTTATTGTTTATTAGGAGTTTATTTAGGTTTTTCCACCCACTGGCTGGCAAAGGGAATGGTGTGTTGGACAGTGGCAGCTAGCGATCTAGCTTCTGTGCAACTGCTGTCTTTTGAGTTTTGTTGGAGTGGCACCCTCACTATAGGGGGTCCTCCCCCTAAAGTTTCACCTTCATGAGGCATGCGTTGAGCATAGAGTGAGTCCTTCACACTAGAGCATCCCAGCTTCCTCAGAGGTCTATTAAGGGCCAGAACTTTAAATCGGCTGTGGCTCGCTAACGTTACCTCTCCTTTCTTGACCTAGGGTGAGTGTGAGGTGGCACCTTCACTATAAAAGGTCCTCCGCCCCCAGCTCCAAAGAGCTCCAATAAGGGACAGTAGTTTTGAGTGGTTGTTGCTAGCTGTCTGCTAGCTCCCCTTGCACTTTCCATCCTGGGGTAAATGTGAAGTAGCACCTTGTTTATAGTGGATCCCCCACTCCCCATGAGGCTCACTGAAGAGGGCAGCAGTTTTTAGAGGTGGCAGCTAGTAGCTAGCTTACTGGCTCCCTTGGAATGCTGGTCCTCTGAGGTATAAATAGAGTAGCACACCCTATACAGAGGGTCCTGCGCTCCCCTTAAGGCCCATAGGAACTATACTCAAATTACCCTCAGGATTTTTGTTCCTCTGGGTTGTGTGCAGAGTAGCACCTTTATTTTCCTATGGTGGGTCCTTGCACCTCCCTAGAGCAGAATGTGGGTTGAATAGCACTCCATTCCCCCTAAAGCTCTAGTATTTATACAGCTAGCCCAGTGGCACACTTCAATGGTGTGCTGACACTAACCTGGGAGACCCATGTTTGAATTTACTATTGAAGGTCCCCATCTCTTTATCAAAGGACGACGCTTGGGTGGCTAAGCCATCTATCTACTAGCTCCCCTTGAATGTCCTCAGGGGTTGAGGGCCCCCTCCTTTGGTGACATGCTGGCAAGGCTATCATTTACATTAAGCCAACTCTTTAAGGCAACATCCCGCTAATGGGCTGTTAATGCCAAGCCTTTCGGCAATAAAGATACAGTATGTCACCATTTAATTAGTTTTGAATAACCTGAGAAGTAAAAGAAAAACTTGCATTAATGTATTTAGTAATGACATGCGGGCAAAATGTTCTGGACAAAATGCTATTTGATAATATGAGTATATTACAGATATACCTTTCCAGATTTGGGTGATAAAACCTGCCCACAGTCTGCCACCTCTTTCTGATGCCTACCATGCCTGGTTCATTGACAGGCACATGCCCTGCTTTTGATCTCTCTGAAGTCTCTGTCCAGGGGGCGGCATCCGCCTCTCAAGTCAGTCCAGTTCCTGTCCAGGCGGCAGCGTGCGCCTCTCAAGTCAGTCCAGTTCCTGTCCAGGCGGCAGCGTGCGCCTCTCAAGTCAGTCCAGTTCCTGTCCAGGTGGCGCCGTGCGCCTCTCAAGTCAGTCCAGTTCCTGTCCAGATGGTGGTGTCCGCCTCTGAAGTCTCTGTCCTGGCGGCATCCGTCTCTCAAACCAGTCCAGTTCCTGTCCAGGCGGCGTTTAAATATCGTATTTTGTCTAGTTCCGTTTTCCTGTTGTTTATTTTATCACAAACACAAACGGCCCCTCCGTAACAAGAACAGTATTAAATGATTAAATGTATTTAAATGAATGGGATTTCATTTGGCCCTGTTAAGTAAATCTGCTTGATAGTAGTTTGGGAAATTAGACCTTAGAGTTTTAGAAATATGACACTTATTTGTAGAAATAGTGCCAAGAGGATTAAAAACAAATAATAAATAACAATTTGCAGTTTTTTGTGGATAGTTTTTATACAATATGCAAATTCTATATACATATTTGCTCCTGCACATGGGTTATCTGCAGCATTTATGGAAACAGGCTAATTTCTTGCAGCTGCAGTGAAGGGAGGGAGAAACCCCAGATTTACTTCCATCTTAAACACCCTGGACAACTTACATCTCCAGGAGCTGTCAGGGGGTCTTGTTGAAAGGTTTTGTTGCATTTTTCCCAAAGGTGTTCTATCGGGTTGAGGTCAGGACTCTGTGCAGGCCAGTCAAGTTTCTCCACACCAAACTTGCATTCAGAGTTCCTTTTACTAAGGGGCCAAGCCCAGCTCCTGAAAAACAACCCCACACCATGATCCCCCCTCCACCAAACTTCACAGATGGCACAATGCAGTCAGACAAGTATCGTTTTCCTGGCAATCACCAAACCCAGACTCATCCATCAGATTGCCAGATGGAGAAGCGTGATTCGTCACCACTGCTCAGCGTGTCTCCACTGCTTTATGCTTTACACCCTTGCATCCGACGCTTTGCATTGAACTTAGTGATGTATGGCTTGGATGCAGCTGCTCGGCCATGGCAACCCATCTTGTATTGACTCGGCTTACATTTTAGAGCGTTTTTCCCCTTTTTGTTTACCTGGTTTTCATGTTTGGATTGTTTTCTGTTTTTTTTCTAAATGTTTGCTGCCTGCCCTTTGACTCTGCCTTTGGATTACATTTTTGGATTGTTTGCTGCCTGCCCTGAACTTTGACTGTTTAAAAATTACGATTGTTTGCCACCTGCCCGACCTCTACCTGTATTATCGTTTTTGATTTTGCCTATTTCCCATAACACTGTTTGCTGGTACTTTGACCCTTGGCTGTTTTTTTTAAACAATCTAATTAATAGCTGCAAATGGATCCTCATGACTCAGCATCTTCGTTACATATATATAATTAATTATTACATGTAATTTAATGTATTATTCTAGACAAAAATATAATTATGCCAACATATTAATTTCTATTACTAGACTGATAGAAGTTGGAAATGAATGGGCCCCATTGGAGCTGTGGCAGCTCGTCAGCACCTGGGGCCGCATCTAGACAGAACACATTACAAGTGTTCCTGCTATAAGATTATATTTGGATTCTCTAGGCTCTCTTCCAATTATTACTGACATTACTGATATTTTCACACCATACACAGATCCCCTTTAACCCAACTCCCTTCAGTCTGCTGCAGTTTGGCTTAGAGTAGCACTTTTCAGCAGGAATTAAGAGCTAGTTTTACAAAAATGAAATAGAATGAAAAGAAAAACATGTTTAAACCCTGTTCAAGCTCCAATAAAAAGAAAAGATGATAAAATTATTATAATGAAACAAACAACAGACAAAAAAATGTTTAAATAAGTATAGCATATCACACAGTGTTTACATTTTCAGGATGCACCTATAATTGTCTCTGCATATTAAGATATAAGAAAGTATTTTAATACATAAAGTATATAAATATTTTAGATATAAATTGTTTTTGCTGCCTTTAAATGTTTAAGTTAAAATTGATTGTTAAAGTCTTTCAATTTACAATTAAAAATTTTCACTGGTGTAGAGTCTTTTTAACTAATAAAAACAATGTTGAAATTGCTTAAGTTCAACTTATTTTGATGAGTTAAAGTAATGTAAAAACATGTTGTCATGACTTATTGATCCTGTCATTTTTTACAGTGTAATTGCATTTTAAGTTTATATTCTATGATTTTTTGTTACACGTTACATGTACTTACTATAGTAATAACAGTTCATTACTTACATAATTACTTTGTTCTTTCAGATTTTTGTTTCAGATTTTTTCTTTCTTTTCCCGTGTTTCTTTAGGTGTACAGTATAAATCAGACAGCTAATTAAAAAGTGAAAGTGATGCATGTTCCTTAATGAATCAAGGTGTGTGTGGTTATTATAACAGATAAAGAGAGAATATTTCCCTTAAGATATTGGTGGTCAATGCTGGCATGGTATCATTTATAGATTCCATTGATTCAACACACCCAATATTACCGAAAACAAACACACACACACACACACACACACACACACTTATACACATTTTAGACCTTCATTTGAAAATATACCAATATTTTAAAACACTGATTTCACCTTTATGCTACAAAGTTGGTGCATGTTTTGTGTCGATTGCACACACAGCTTACAAAACAAGATGTGCACAGTTGCACATAACTCTATGCAAAAATCATAAGCTTAAAACTTTAAAACTATACTTTTGCTACCAACCAGTAATAAAGCACTGGTATTTTCAAATACATTCTTTATTCTATAGATTTCTTAGTAGCTCAGTCTTTTCTGCCATAAATATTCCCAGTGTTATATCAGATATATCAGACAGCACAGACTCTTCAAGACAAACAATTTCCTCAAAACCTGCACACACCTGCGTGAAAACCCATTCGGAAGAAAAAACAACATAATTTTCCCTCTCTGCTCCAGGGCACACTCCCTTGTGACCACTGGTTCATGCCCTTGTGTACCTTGCAGCTTCCTCAGCTGTGAGAAAATAATGGAATTATATTTACTAGCAACGCATCAAAGTTCACTGGGCTGATGAGCTAGCAGCTCATAGCCTCCGGCAATACATTTTTCCCTATTACATCCATGTCCTGTTTCATAGATGGATGGATCTTGACAGAGGAATCCATGCAACATTCAACAACACATTATTATGGGAATCAATGTCCATGTCTGCAAGATTTATACTGGCAAAGTGCACTGCTTTATGATGTAAATAGAATGAGCTTTGATCTCGTATGAAACAAAGCTTTTGCATTTTAACGTCTTTAAAAAAAAATAAACTTGCAAAAAATCCAAATGAAACATTCTGACGAATATTTGCAAAACTATGTGTAGACTATAATACTAATTTTAAATGTAGCTGTATTTTACGAGAACTCAAGACCGCAGAGAGATGAGACCATGTAGAACTGAAAGATATGCTTTCCCACTGATGTTGAACATTTTGGAGCTGAATCCATGTGATGACACATGTCATCTGTGTGGGTGGGGGTGCCATGACAGCCCCTTTCAGCACCCTCACAAACCGTTTTAGACCCATGGGAAGGAGAAGATCATCACTCCATTGATCTGTGCTATTGGAAATGCCGTTAGAGGTCCAAAATGATTACAAGAAAAATATTTTTTACATTAAATTTGTTTACATTTAATATTGTTTACATTTAAAATATTTTTAATTAATGTGTTAAGTTCTAAAAATGTTATAAAAATGTTATACATTTATAAACCCATCCCTTATAAACTCACAAAGACCCTTAATAACACCCCTGATGAGTGATGCTTACGGATTTCTGTGCCACTAATTTCCGTAACTTTCACTGTTTTAAAGATAGCCCTGAGGATTTGGGTAGAAATACTCTTGTCTTAACCAAACACAAGAGCTGTACTATGCTACAATATATAAAAAAGAACAAATCTTCTCCTGTATTAGCCATGTATGTCACCATCATATCAGAAATTTCAGATATCCGTAATATAATATGCATAATATATATCTAATAAAAAATTTTGAACATACATTCTGTATGCATACCACCTAACAGACTTGAACAAGATGATATTAAATGAAGGAAAACAAACTGATGGCTAATGTCTATTCTACTACAGAAAATACAAAAAAACAACAGGTTTTGTTGGGTGTGAAATATGTGATAAAAGTGTTTTGTTACATAGTTGACTCCAGGTCACTGTGAAAAATCCCTTAATTATATAGTAAAACACATGCAGGCAACTTGATCTCAAACAGCTGAGTGAAGCTAAGGATAAGGGATAAGAAATAAAAGATAAGGGCATAGCAATTCCATCACAACACACACTTCAACTTCACATCTTCAAACACTCACCCTTTTCCCCCAGTTCTTATTTTTCTCCACTAGAAGACATAAGTTAAAGCATCACTGACCTCTTTAATGAGAAACATGAAATCATGACTTGAACTTATCACCATTGGTCTGTAAGGTCAGAATACAAGGACAAAAACAGTGGTGAGAACTGTATGTTGTGTCTAACACATTTTTATGGATCTACACCCAGACAGACTACTTAGACTGATATCATGTATTCATGTAACACGCTATCAGTTGCTTAAGCTTATATGCTTCTAAAATGCCAGAGATTGAATCTCAACATGTTTAATATAACAGCAAAGTTGTGGAGTAACAAAGTATGGATGCTTCTAACTTTAATATTTTAGTAACACGAACAGCTTTTCTGATAACTTTTTAACAAGTAGTAGTGTTGCGTGAACACTATTTTTTAAGCAAAGTGATGTTTTTATGACATATTGGTTTATTTAGATTTTAAAAAAATGTACAGTGTGTACTTTCTGTTTATCTCGTCAGATGGACTATCAGCACACTGATGTAGAGTGAGTTTGAGGTGCGACTACCCGTTTAGTCAGCCATAGATAGATGGTTGTTTGATAAAGTTAGTGGCAAAAATTAAACACTTTATCTACAAATTAATTGTTTAAAAAGATTTATTTTATTCCCAGAAGTCTCTGCCCAGTATTTTACAATCTTTACATCAAAACATATACTTAGTATGCCATTTACTGTATAATTATAGTTTCAGATCATTTATATAAATGTTTTGAGCGTAAAAAGTATAATGCTGTCAAGCTAATTTAGATCCTTGTTCCAGATAACATGAATCACATCTTTTTTTTAAATAAATCCACATTAGTTAAACTAAGGTGGTTAATAACTGGTGATTTTATTTTTAATTACTACGTTTCTTTTGTCATCACACATCTCTAGGCCTCTGCTTCTTTGGGTTATGTGTTTGTCATTATTGGTGTTATGTGCCTGTCTGTCAGAGATGCCGGAGTACTTTGGCCAAAGCTGTGATAGCCGCCAACTTCTGTCCGTTAGGAATGTAATTAGTAATAATTAAGCTGTTCCATGCTAAAGAAAGAAGTCAGCCAGAGCTGGAAAGGTCAAGGCAGGTCATTACCAAGCTTTCTCTTCTCAGCCAGGGTGAAAAGGTGTTATGTTTATGGAGCACTGAGGTGGGCTTAGCCCCTCTGCCATTTTCTCCTTTTTCCTTTTCAGTCACTCCAGTCTTATTGAGCCTGCCTTTTTGACCTAAATCTGATATTGTTTTGTGAAATATTTAGTTTAAACCTGTTTGTAGGTTTGTGTTGATTATAAATGATTTCTTCCTGGAGTCAACTTGCTATTAAATTTGACCTGGTTGGTGTTATTGTGGTACAATTCATGTGCATTTTAAAATGTTGGTTTTCATATTTTGTTGTTAAAATGATATAAGTAGAACCATAGTCAAATTAATGTGGGCAATTAATGTGTCTTGATTTTCGCGCTGGGGCTGGGCTTTTTAATTGCGTCTATGTATTGGAGATTTCCTGCATATGCAAGAGAGGTGTCAGTCTGCAGCTGTCTTCAATGAAGATGAGAACTACTGAACCAATTTTTTCAGTGTTTTATGACAGTGCTCTATCAAAATGGATGACTAACCAAAAAAGGGACTTGCAGCAGTACCATCTGAAACTAACACCCCACCCACCTTTTGCCCCCCTTTGATTCTTATAATGAGACAGATTTTTCCACTTTTTCCATTTGTCATTTTGCATTACACAAACAATAAGGGATGCTTTTATAGGCTCACAGAGTGCTGCTACACAAAAACATTTTTAAAAGCCTATTGTTTCTATTAATATAAAAGGCAGAAAGGATAAAAGAGCAGAGAATTGTGAGGGCTGCACACAAACATATGATCAAGGGGTGTTAAAAAGAAGAGACAAGAAAGAGGGAAAGAACAGCAACTTTTAAATCTGATAAATGTATGGTAAAATAAATGTTTTACATACAAACATACATTGTATATGTTGACTCATGTAAAGGTGTAATTTTTACCTTGCATTCACGTTTATTTACGTGACATTTACGTTTTTGCCCGCATCTTTAATTGTAATGCTGTGCTGAAACACCTTAGTTAGTTTTCAACCCAGCATTTTGGGTTAAAACAACCCAGCATAGTTAGTGGTGCTTGCGAAGCAAAGCATCACTACTATTATCCGACATACCTATAAGTGGTGCTTGCGAAGCAGTTTGTCGTAGACCCATGAATGAGGTGTCAAATCGACCGGCTCATTGTGAGGGGGGTGTGGTATGACTTTTATAAGCTATCAAATTCCATATACTTAACATTGGGCAGATCTTTGTGTTGTGATGTTATAGCTCCGCATCAGAATGTCGTAGAGACTTGGGCGTAGGCTCATATCGCTTGGCTAAGTAGGCAGCCACAAATGTTACAGTACCTTTGAAACCACCCCGTTGACTTCCATTTAAGGTGAAAGGTGAAAGGCATCAGAACATCATAGAGACAAGTGGGTGGCCTCTTTTGACTCAGACTGCCAAGCAGTATTTAATAATTACCATGGAAACTGTCCAGACATGCCCTAGAAACCATTTAGAGCACCCTAGCAACCAACATGAATTAACTATATCCCAGCACCAGAACATCATAGAGACATGGGAGTTGGCTTTAATTTGATTCACACACACATTCATCTATTGATTTTACCCAGTTAACTGTCTAGCTACACCATAGCAACCGTTTACTGTACCCTAGCAATCATATAATAAAACAAATAAGCCATATTTCTGCATTAGAACACTGTAGAGACATGTGGGTGTTAGCATTATGCTAACATCGTGCTAAATCATGTTAAAATCATCTCAAACATCTTAATATTGTTGACATTCTGGCCCGAGTTTTGCAAGCACCACCTGCCAAGCTGCCAGAAACAACGCAAATGTACACACAATGTACACACATGCACGACGCATGTGGGACATGATTTGGGACTTTGACCCATCTCCTAAATGACGATACATCCTGCACCAGAATGAAACTGGGCCTTTAACACATAAGCTGTATGGACCCACTCGCTCAAACATCTGGCTCTCATTACTATCAGATGACAGGGTTTTTGGGTGAGGGGCATCTGTATTGACTTACACCACATTATGAAGAAAGAGAGCAAAGGTAAAAGAGCAAAAGTAGCACATTACTGCGAAATTATTAGCAAAAATACAATAAAATACAATAACTGGCCTCCTCATTTCACACCTTCATCAAAACTTTGAAAATAAACTACAAATGGAAAACTATATAATTTACAGGGGCTTTCACAATGCAGGAACTTCTTCATAATTCCTACAACTATTGTTGAAAGTTTATGCTTTTTGACTTAATCACACCAAAGATTTTAGCTCTAGAACTGCCTTTTGGGGAACTAAATTAGCTCCTACTTTAGAGTAAGGTCTTAAAAACTCCAGGAACTACAGGGTCTGTTGATAGGCTAAACACCATACAAAACACAGATATCTGCAAATTTATATATTTCTCTCTCCCTCCCTCTCCCTCTCTTTCTATATATATATATATATATATATATATATATAGTTAAAAATGCTAAATATATAAATATGAATTTAAATATACAGTTATGAATCTGAATTTATAAAAAAGGTAATGTAGGTGGAGTGCTTAAAAACTGAACTGGCTTTGTTTAGACAAGGAGGGGATTTGCCAAATTTGACGACATTCAAACTTCTAACTAATCACCAACCACAGATCAGCCAAGCCCCTCTCACAGCCAGCCACATCACACCAATTCACCTGAGTACTAATTACTGTACCTGCAGCCCATTATCCCACCGAATATAAGCACACACAGCACCAGCACTCACTGTCCTGTCTTGTTAATCATAAAGGAATACCTACCTGTTACTCTATGCTCCAGCGATCCCTCCTGTGTTGTTCCTTCATCGATTCCTCCTGTTTCCAAGTCTTTTGTGAGTCTGTTGTCCTTCACCTGTTGAAAACCCTTACTGTTGAAATGGTTCTAACTTCCACTGATGTGTCACTACCAGCACCAGCAATTTCATATCTGGGCACCTCTGCCACCATCTTAAGCTCCAAAAATGGTCTGAGACTACCTACCAAGCCCAGCCCAGAACATCATGTCTGTCATATGGTGGGATTCATATAACTTTGGGCCTTCTGAATATGTAATCCATGTACCTCCTGGTTCAGCAGAGATTGCTGACACAATCCTTGGGCATCCCTGGTTTATTCAACATAATCTGGTGATCTCTTGGGGTACTGGAAAGATCCTTAAGTGGGGCGACAATTGCTTCCCAGACTGCTTTCCAGATTGACTCTGAGTAGTTCCCAATCACCCTAGATCCTCCCTGTGAACTCCACCTCCATTAAAAGCAATTAAAACTATAATCAGTGGACATTGCTTCATGTTGTGCCTGCTTCAGCGAGGTTTTCTGCTCCAAGGGAGCTTCTAAACTTCCACGTCACCGACCATTTAGTCTTATTCCCAGTGGCCATGAAAGTATTTCTAAAGCTCAAAGAAGCCTTCACCAGTGCACTGCTTCTAGTCCATCCCAACCCAGGGTTAGGAGTGGTGCTATTTCAGCAGCAAGCACATATACTTCATTCATGCTTTTTACCCAATACATTGGCTACACTCACTGTTTGGCCCTGTTAATGTAAAGGACTACATCCCTATTACTCCATGCTCCAGAATTCTCCTATTGATTTCTCCTGGTTCCAAGTCTCCTGTGTGTCTGTTGTCCTCCACCTGTTGAAAAAACTTCACTGTTACTTACCTGGATATCCAGTGTTCAGTCATCACTTCTTCACCCTCCATAATCCATGAGCTCCTGTATCTGTAAGAAGTCAAATCAGTTACTTATGTTTCCTCATTACTGCTCCATTTACAGTTAATTTACCTTTCACATCAATAATGTTATCCTGTTGTCTGAGTGTACTTACCATAACAGCCTCTCAATCTCCCTACCTTTCAAACAGACCTGCAACTCGCAATATAATTATACTTTTGGACAGACAGAGACGGGAAAAATACAGCAATGATTTAAACTCTCAATTTTCTTTCATTTTCCAAAGGTCTTCCAACATGGCTGTTTAGGAAATCAGAAGCTACACATTGTGTCAGTTCAAGTTAAAATAATTGTTGCCAATTTAAACATTAATTGCTGCATGAATTGCTGTTCCAGAGTTTTGGTTATTAAAAGCATATTTTAAAATTATCTTCCTTTTTTATTGGATTACTCCTACCAACACCACCAACACTGGTAAAAAGTTGATTTTACACTGTTGAGATTAAATAGTGATGTAGTAGTTAAGGGGGTCAAATTTGTAAGGGTCACATTCACTTTATAATTTTTTGGGCACAGTGGAGAAAACCAACATTCAAACAGATTGTTAGCACAACACTCATTAGACATGCTAGATATTTAAGAAGAAAATCTGATACACTACAGTGCATCATGACTTGATGCGCTGCACGACTTGAGACTTGATTTGGTGGTAACAATGTCTACAACAGCAGGGAGAAAGAAAAAGGGAGATAGGCTTTGTTTACCTAATGCAAACGTGCACTGCAGAACTGTGTATTTATTTTTATGGCACATTGCTTTAGTATAGTGCCTGTGGGGTTTTGCAATAGAGGGCGCCTGAGCACACACACATTGGAATATGTCGTTTACAAGGCTCTCAATAGACGTAATGTTTTTATACTGTAAAAACTGTATATTCCATACCTTAACCCACCCCTAAACCTAACCCTCACAGAAACTTAATTTATTAACAAAAAAATCATCATTTAGTATGTCACCATTTACATTTCAGTACTTGTAAACCACATATTCAATGCCAACCAACCCACCCATCCATCCACCCACTCACCTACGCACACACACGTTTACCTGTCTATCAAAATGGTGACATTTCATGGACTTCTATTGTTTATACACAGTTATAAACAATATAACCTAACCCATACTCTCACCCTAACAGAACACATTCTGCATTTTAACAATTTAAAACAAAAAGTTTATTTACTAATTTTTTTTTAAAACAATATGCAGCTCTGGAGAATAAGAGACATGAGGGAGGTCTCAGCACCTTTCACCACGTCTCCATAACAACACAAGCAGACCTTTCCTACCAAAGGACCACAAGAATATGAGAGAGATAGGCCACAAGTGCTGTTGTTAGACTACAGATTCTTTAGTAAATGTTAACTTGCTGGGTCCTGACATCAGATCAGCTACCACAGACTTTAAAATGTGTACTAGCCAGAACCTTAGAATATTATTTATACACTAGGAAATATACTTTTAATACTTGCTACAAATATACACTTTTACATTGATGAAGGACATTTACTGGGATTTCTTTCACATAGGTAAAAAAGTACCCCATGTATTCCAAAAAGAAATGCAGTAATGCTAAATATTAATGTGGCCACAACTATATCAAGACAGCATTATGTAAAGGGCGTTAAAAACTTCAGAACATTCTCATTAGTAATGGGACTCAACAGGCAGGTCATCCAGGATATCTTATTATATGAGCATATCCTGAAGTGTCCTCTGCTACCAAATTCTAAAACAGCAGCCAAGTTTGTCTTCAACATATTCTCATTAGAAAAAAGAACATAAATGGAAAATTTTGTTACAAATGTTTGCTAAACATATTTCATTAAATGTAATTAATCTAAACAATTAAGAAAAAAATTGAAATGTAACTCTAGTCCTGAATGGTGAGTGGTCAATACAGTGTATCAGGCAAAAAAATAAAAAATAATAAATAACAATAAAACATACATATATGATGTGAAACACCAGCCTAAAGGGCAATTATTAACCTTTCTTATATTGAAAATAGCATATTAAAATAAAGCTTAACGACAATTTGTGTATTTTATGTATATTTTAAATTACATTCTATCTATTTCTATCTAAAAGCAAGGCCATCTCTGTGCATTGTGTAAAAAAGTGTTTTATCAGTGAACTCATAATATAGCACAGCCTTATGTCCTGATTATTTAAAATAAAATATTTAAATAATTTCTTAAGAATTAAAAGACACCTTCTAACAGACACCTTATTTGTTAATTAAAATGCTGACCTTTTATATTAGTGACGCTTTGCTGCAGATCAGGGCAAGATAGAGCTCTTTCACACTGAAATTTGAGGTTTGCAGTTTCTGTAAAAAATTGCTTAAATAACAGTCTGTTTTTCATACAAAACTATCAAATTGCTCTATAACACTTGGAATATACAGCAAGAATCTAATGGACCATTTCAAATTCTTAAAAAAAATCTTCTGTGTTCCACAGAAAAAGGTAACATCTAGGTTTAAAAAAGACATAGGGGTGAGTAAATGACAATGACAGAATTTTCACATCTAACATATATAATTTAACAAATATAGACTCACACCTCGAGGTCAGAGAGGTCACTACCTCTATGGTTTGCCTTTGACCCTCAAGAGCAGTGGTGTGCTGCTCTTTATGGTGTACAAGAGTCAGCCCTGGGCTAGAGCTGATGTTCAAGAGTGGGACACTTTGATGAATAGCCAGTTTATAGTGCTGTCAAGCCCTGTATCTCTGTTGGGAGAATGCAGAGACTGCGACAGCCCAGCTAATTGCCAAACCTGTGGCTTTGCTAATGATCAATCAACCTGACTGGCTATGGCACATATGCTTACTAAAAGGGATATACCATTGATATGCCCGTTTACATGACACAAGCTTAGAATCGGATTTGATCTTTTGACATGCGCACAGTGCACGAATACACATTTTAAGCTGTTCTGAGATGCACACAGTAGCAGCCACTCTATTGCCATTACTTCTTTACGCCATTGCACATGCGCAGACTTTTTGGTTTTATTTTTAATCTGATAAAGTGTTTAAATGTCCTTTCAATTAGATTTTAAGATTTTAAAGGTTTAAACAACCCCATCTGAATGTAATTGTATTCGAATCTGTCCAATTTATTCCTATTGACTTGTGTTCACATGTGACTTCTAGTACTTCTAGTACTAGCAACCAGAGCCATGAGCTTCAAATCTTGTTGCTCTTGTGAATTTTCGTTCGTTCACCCAGTTGGCTGTCTGGGGTAAAATGCACCCTAGAAAAAAGCAAAGGACGATTACATCCTTTTTTCAAACACACAATGTGAGTATGTGTTACAGAATGTCGTGATGACACGAATCACACGTTTCCATGTTATGATTTAACGTCGAAAGACAACAGAACCTGTTCTGTGTAGCTCGTCACGTTGCGCCGAATTCAGTGTGTGTTCAATGCTTTCCTACTTGTTGCTTTGGGTAAAAGCGCCTGGTAAATGAGATATAACAGATTATCGGGTTCTGCTGTCTTTTGTTGCCCATGTCCTGTTTGCGTCCAGAGTAGAATTGTCCTTTCAAATCAAATTTGTTTTGCAACAAATATCTTATCATACTTTAGTCTTTTAATTCATTACTACTGTGGAACAAATTGCTAATATTTTAAGGAAATATACATTCATTTGTTTTCTTATACATTTAAATAATTCAGCATCGTCCATTTTATGTTCCAGTTTTTAAATAAAATTAGCTTAATGTCATACTTGATGAAATTAGTCTTTTAATTAATTTCTGCCATGTCCTAATTGGTCTGTAGGAAAGACAGGCTGCGAAGTCACTGACAGAGAGAGTGGAGGACAATTGCTCGACCTCTAAGATAAACATTGTAGTAATTGTAGTAGTAAGATAAACATTGTTCAAGTGTAGTGTAAATTAAATATTGTAAATATCATAAAATATCTTTTTCATATAATTTTCTACTTTTTATAGATTTCCACAGTGGTCTTAAAGTCCAAGTCTTGCAGTATTTTATTTATTTATGTATTTTTATGAGTATGATTTCACAGAAATAGGTTCATGTAAGTTATTCTGGCATGTTTCTCAAATTGCCATTTTGGTGCTGTAAAATGCCCATTGTTCTTCTATTTAGAATTTATTATACTGTATGAACACCCTTGGGTCACATCACCATAATGTCCCCCCCACTTTTAAATTGGCTGCTACGCCCCTGCTAGCAACTGAGTTCCTTTAGCTCAGTTGGCTAGTTCTCATAGCTCAGTTGAAAGAGCATTGCTTTTGCAGCGTAAAGGTTGTGGGTTCGATTTCCAGGGGACCACATGTGCTTTAGTAAAATTTATAACTTGAATGTACTGTAAGTCGCTTTGGATAAAAGCGTCTGCCAAATGCATTAATGTAAATGTACTATTACGATCGGATTATTAGGGTCCATATAAATGTAGCTAGTGTGTAGAAAGGAGGGTCAGGGTCAAATAAATGAAATGTAAATGAATGAGTTTAGAGTATACTGACAGAGGAGAGAAAGGCTCAAATCTCACACAGATTTACATTTTCCTATGGCCCATAAACATGGAATGCATTTATTGAGACTAAACAAGCAGGTGCATTTCTGAAAAGTTTAATTAGAAATTCATTTGGGGGAAGACTTTACGTGTGTTTGCAGGTGCTTGGCAGTTTATGTGGCTTTTTTTGACCGACGTGCTTGACACTTCTTAATAAACCTCTGATCTGATCTGGTGTTCAGCCAAGCATGCTCTGCTAAGCACATTTGGCACATTCTGCATGATGCTTTATTATTAGTATGCATTATCAAATTGTACTTTAATAGCCATTTTCTCTTAATTTTCTCTAACCTAGGGGTGTGGGGTGGGGTGCAGAGGCCAAACGCAAAGAGGAGAAAGGCTCCTGTATAATCACTAATCATACTGTCAAAAGGTGCTGGCAATCACTTTTAAAAGCTCAGGACATTAATTTCATGTTGCACAGTTTCTCAATGCATGCATGCAAATGATAAACAACCATGATCTAACAATGTTATTTTTTTAAATAAATGCTCCTAAATCCTTTTTTTACCCTAAAGATTCTAAATAATATCAAAGAAGATGGAACATTAAACCAATTTATGAAAGCAAATTGCAACCCACCGCCCTTACCCTCTCTCTGAAGTTGAGAGCAAAGATATATAATTTCTCCAAACATAAAAGATGGAATCAAAGTCCATTTCATCATTCTCTCCCCCGTCTCCACCGTCAATCATCTCACAGTGAGTGATGCGTGGAAGTAGCAGGCTAAGGAAGCCATGTGGTGCCTCCCTGGAGTTTTATATATTCCTAGAAAAGATGCAGGCGCCACACAGCCCTCATTAACAACGATCCACCCCGACCTCTTAGGCAGGTGCTACTGTAATTAACTATTGTTTGACTATCAAAAAGTCAGTCGCTGATTAAATGCACTATAAATGCAGAGGAGCACTTTCTCGGCCGTCATAATTTCAGAGGCAGTGTGCCCATGCTGGGGCCCTTTCAGCTCGGCCACTGCCTCCAGAGCGAGCTAAGAGCCTGTTGCCAGCGGCAATCAAAACTTGCATGTACAGAAAAGCTTCCCTCGCTTCGACTCAAGCAGCGTGCCTTCCATTACAAATGTGTTACTTTATGAAATCCTCTGAAAAACGTGCCTTCTCCAGGCAAATTAATGGCATCCCTTTAGTGATTAGAGCTGCAATAATGGGCACCCCTGCTATTAGGGCTCAAAGTCCATTTTACTGTTAATTCATTTATGTCCTAGTTTGGAAAATACTTGAAGCAAATCACCTGCTAAGAAATTGTTTTTATCAGGCTGCTATTGCCATTATGGGCAAATATGATTAAAAAAAAATGGTGGTAAAGCAGCTTATAAGAGGCTGATAATTCCGAGAAAACGTTGTGTTCAAAGATTAAAATGTATTAACTAATTAATGGTTTTTACAATTTTACTATTTTTACAATTCATCTATTTACAATTGAAGTGACAGTAAATTTAGATCATTCTGTCATACATATAGATGCATAATAAAATGATCAGGTTAATAACTGATTTTGGGAAATGTAGAGATTTTTTAAAAATGCTTTACAAATTCAAAATTTCTCCTTTATGCTTTCACACTAAATTATGGCTCAAAAGTGCTGTAGAAAGGGTTTATAGGTAAAATTATATGATCATTTTAATCAAAATAAATAGGAGTGTATTGCTTTGTATTGTGAATAATTGCATCAAGGTCTTTGTGATTTCCCGGCTAATGTAATGATGTAATAAAATTTGCTCATATAATGTCAAATTTGATAAGATAATGCCTCAATTAGGGGGGTATTTGCATTTTTTTCCCCACCTGCAGTTCTGTATCCACTGCAGAACTGGTCTTTTGTCATTTTGTTTAGTTATTTGCATTTGTAGATTTTTTTAACTAGACAAACAGATACAGATACTCTATATAAAACTTTTGTGGAAATCGAATAATAGATTAAGAATTTTTGGAGGTCCTTATTTATTGTTTATTATTTAACATAACATGTTATCGCAATACACATCTTTAACACAGTCATGTTTCGATTCTAAAAAACCTTCATGGTCTTTATTTTCTTTTCATCATAGCTGAATAAAATGTGAATGGGCTATTTCACAGACTGAAGGGATTATTGAGGATGAATTGAAAGGATCAAGGCTGCTGTATTGTGCAGGACAGCACCGAGTGGTCCTGAGAAACTCTCTCCCTCTGCCCCCTACTTCAGCTAATCATGGTTTCTCAATCAGATAATTCCAGTGTCAAACCCTCCTCTCTATGAGTGGTTGGTAATTAACATTCTATACCCTTCTTACTTTAATGGCTTAATTAGGGGTGACAGCCTAACAACCTTGTTTACTCAATTGCTTTTCATCTTTAATTATCCTAATGACTTGAGGATATTCAGACTGTCCTGGTCCTGCTCTGCATTGGTTTATTTAATGAAGCCTGCTGTTTGTGACAAAACGAGCTTGTACACACTGTAATGTAACCAATGCTCATCATTATGTTCTAATTAAGAAACGAGGAGCAACTGTTAATTTGCAAACAAAGGTTCTACAAAACAAAGGTTATATACGTATGTGTATATTTAATATATATATTATTATTTAGTATATATATATATTATAAAGTAAATTTAAAAATAAGCAGGCTATATTTGCATGCATAGCGAGTAGTTTAACTTGCTATTTTCTCTGAAGTGTAACTTCAGACTATCATGGTCTTTTATATCTTATTGCTTAAATATAGATCAAAACTAGCTCAGTACTAGAAGTCCACTATAAATTACATCACAATCCTTACCCTGAGGATTCATTTAGTACATGTTTACCAGTTCATCCTGTCATATAAACTTAAACTAGGAACTAGCTTCATAAGCCCTGTATTCAAATACTAGTGGTGCTCTGTGTCATCCTCCTTACAGGGAGAATGGTGTATTTGCATGTAAAGTAAAATGTAAAGCTACAAACAGAAAGCTTTCAAAGATTCTTTCGAAAACAAAACATTCTCAAAATGCCTGATCAGTGCCAGAGTGCAGCCTCTGCAGTTCACTCTTTCAGGTCAGTCATCCTCCAAAAAAACAATGAATTTGGTTCTTTTCTATGGCTATGGGCTGAGATGACAGGCACCACAATAGGATGAGAAACGAGCTGTTTGTAAATTTACAGAGATAAGAGTGATTCAAAATCATTTATCAACTAATATTAACACTGCTAAGAAAAGAGATCAGTTAAGTAGAATGAGATCAGAAACCAACTAAAGTTTTTTTATTGTAGTTTTTCAATATACCCTGATTAATTTTTAGATTTTAAAATTGTATTTCATTTAAAATTTACTGATTAAACAAAGTAAAAACTGCTCAAATTAATATAACAAATACAATATAAGATTAAGACAATGCATGAATCATAAGGTATGAAGTAATCAAGAAGGAGGGCTTTTTGAAAATATTGAAGAGCGCATCATCAAAACATTGTGGTCTTCAGTTCTCCATATAGGAAAAAAATGTTTAAATGTAGAATGAATTAAAATGTTTGATTCTGCTTCTCAGATGTTTCTTCTGAGGCTTTAGTCTCACATTAAACAAACCTACCACTAAATTCCATCTTTACTAAGAGACCGTTTAGATACGTTTCCTTTAAACATTATAGGGAGGATACTTAATTTCATTTTAAATAATCAATTTTTAATGTATATAAGTATATATACAGTATATATACAGTATATATACTGCTTTTTCACCAGCATACTACTTTCTTCATTCTTTTACACTTGAATTCCAGCACAGCAGAGTGTCACAGACCAGTTTCTGTGTGATCCACAATGAATTATTTTATCCTCAGTCACTATCTTATTTTCACAGTCTCCATCGCTTTCTTTCTATACTGTATCTGAGCCTCTAGTTCTGTGAATACTGGAAAGATCAGTGATAATGACAGCATTCTGCTCTTGAAAGGACAATTCCCAATTATCCAAGAGGAGCGATATTATGACAGGGAATGCCTTTGCGATTAAGAAGATGGATATGTCTTGTGACTGCCTTCACAAACAATCTTCACATGTTTCAGTAGTTTAATGTATGTGTATTTAAGCAAATGTTTTTGATAATCAAAACACATTTGTATATTGTAATGTTTATCAATTTAAAACATTACAATAATGTTTATTTATGTTTATTTATGTAATTTTTAATTATAAAAAAACTTAGAATCAAAATAAACAAATCAACAATTTCTTTGGCATAATGCTAATTATTAAACAAATAAGCAAACAAACCGATGAAAAATAAAAACTTCTAACTTTACACACAAAGCATTTATATAGGAAGAGTGCTTTTTCTAAACATTCACACACTGATATACATTGTTATTTTTAGAGAATAGAAAGAATGTGTGTGTGCGGCAGACAGAGGCCATTAAAATGTAACTGAGCCAGATGCTAAAAAAAGGAAATTATCATTGTCTTCTCATAGTCATGCTAAAAAACACAAATAGTATTTATATACAGTCCTCCTCCCCTTATAAAGGCAGAAAAGCTAAACATCTTTGTTTGCTTAATGTTTTTAGACCATATACCAATACTAAAGCGTATTAAAGCTTTCTGCTTTAATTGAACAGGCATATTCTAGCGTGGAAATGCTTTCCTTAAAATTAGCTCCAAAGGGACAGTTGCAAAACTAGTTGACTACTACTGTTCAAGGGGTGTTCTTGAATGTGTTGTGTTCACAAATACACACTTGTCTATGACAATATGATAAAAGAATGGAAAAAAACACACATCAAAAAGATTTTTTCTTCATTCTCCAAAAAACACACGCAACACTCATTCTCAAAGCAGTATGTGTTTATGTGTGTGAGTGTTTTGGATGGTCAAAACGCAGACCTTGCCACATTCTTGAGGCCAAATGGCTGCCCCTGGGGCTGCCTGGCCTGGCGTATAATTGCTCTCCGCTACAGAAACTTACCAGCCTTTCTTGTCTTTCTCTTCTCTTTTACCCCTGTTTATTTTCTCTCATTTCAGGCTCCTTTAGGTCATCATTCATCAGTGGGGCCTCTCAGCCCCTGAGGACTCAACCAGGAGGCCCCTGTTACCATGCTTTTATAACCCATTTCTAATAGAGTAGCATAATATGAGGGAACAGGAGGACATAAAAAAGCAGTATAAGGCAAGAGGTGGACAGCAGTTATTATTATTCAATAATAATTTCAAATAAATTATCATGATACTCAATCAATCATCACATTTGGAGCAACTTGGCCTGGGCTTGCGTGGTGCTGTGCGTAATAGGGCATAGGCAATGCCCTAAATTTGCTGGGTTGTTTGAGATTATATTTTTACAGAAGATGATTTTTTTTATCTTGAATAACCTAGCATTACAGATTTATCACCCCATGACCAGACCTCCATCCCACAATAATATCAAGTACAGAAACTCTACTTTCACACTTTTAGAAAATCAAACAAAAAATAAATCACAAAAATAATTCAAATAATGAAAATACTGTAATAAAAATAGTAGTCCAGGTGGAACCATGGATGCAAAAAATTCTAGATGTGAAAGCAGATAATTATTTTCTGAATTTAAATTGTAGACTATACACTTTTCTATGCCAGTATATATTTTATAATCATATATTATAAACCTATGGTTCAGAAGCTATGAGCATAAATGTGAGTGAAAATTTGAACTGTTGGTGGCACTACAGAGTTCAAGGTAGAGACTCCAAATTTGCTATGGTAACACTGTCCTCTATCTTTGTGCCACATTTTATAACTTTCCTATGTACGGTTCTATGGGCAGCCATAGACGTATCTATATTGGCGCATTCCTGACAAAATATTGTAATCTTACATATGAAAATTCATTAAACTGATTAGTAGTAAAATAGTAGACATGGTCATTTTTATAGTTTATAACGAGAACACGGTCACAGCAGGGGCCACAAAAGCACCAATGAATCTCTGAGAGCTTTTCACAAGAGCTATTAATCGCTTTCTCATTAAAACATCAGCCCCTAGTTTAGCTGCATTTACAAAGCCAAATGTTTTCATATCCAGCCAGGCACACAGACACAATGCTGGAGGGCATTTTCAAATCTGTTTCAAATACAATTACAGCACATCGATTTTCTACAATGAATTTGTCTTTTTGTACAACCATTGTCAGCTCACGGACACATACACACTCAAACATGCAAATGCTTTTTACATTAAAGTTATGTAGTTGGTGTGAGTAATGTAGTTGAGTTCCTGTAACCCAGTGGTTAGAGCATGGTGTTAACAACACCAAGGTCATGGGTTCGATCCCAGGGATTGCACATACCTCAGAAACAATGTATAATGCAATGCAATGTAAGTCCTTTTGGATAGAAGCGTCTGCCAAATGCACAAATGTAAAAATGCTGAAGGAGTCAGACTAACATAAAACGGTACCTTTTCAATACAGCTGTCTTGAGATGATGTTTCATGATGATTCAGCATTTGCTGTAAAACAAGAGATATAATTAATGATTACTAAAAATGCATAATTAAATCATGCATGTGGCTTGAAATCTGCATTTGACTGAACAAGCAAAAGACATATATCATTAACACAAATTATTAAAGGCAATAATTTGTGTTAAATACAATTTAAGCCACAGATTCTGTCAATTAACACAGAAAACACATTGCTGCCAATGACAGGCTCTTTAGATATTTGCTTTATAAATCCAAATTGTGCCCGTATTTTGGTCAGGCAGTGCTATTGTAACTATACAAACCGGGTTCCCTTTCGAGGGAAACTCAATGCTGCATCAGGAAGCTTCAGGCATGCCTGGGTCTGAACATGTGTGCAATCATGCCAATTTATAAAGATCATGTGACATAATGATGCATGCCACATAGACGATAAAATGTGCTTGCAACAGATGTCACTAGCATTTTGTTTTCAGGATGCTTGCTGTATGTCATGCTGTGTGTGTTTGTACGTCTTTAAGAACAGATAAAATAAGAGAAGAAACACTTTAGATTAGTCAGACAGTTTTATTATGACACACATTAAAAAGAGAAAAGCCCATAGAGTTCATAATCGTACTTTGTTATATTATGGCTCAAATAGGTGGTGTTAGGTGTTCTGACTTATTTTGAAGTTTTCTGTTTGTGTCTGGTTTTCACAGTTTTCATGCACTTCCTGTTTTGTAATCATCATCACCTGTTTACCTCTGATTAGTTGTCCTATTTAAGTTCCCTGCTTCTACGTTCAGTTGTCGGTTATTGTTGATATTGATGTGGTTTATATTGGATTGCCTGTTGTTCTTTGTATCTTGGATTATCTTTTTGGATCACACTGCTGTTGCACTTGTTGTTACCATCAATATTTTCACGGTTAGTGTTTGTTTGTCCTGGTTTATTATACACCTTTTTGTTATCTAGTTTCCGTGTCTTGCTCCTCGTTTTTGCCCCACTAACACTAACCGTAATGCATGGCTTTAGGAAGTGTGCCTTACCATGCTCTGCATTTATAACAGGCAGGGACACACAAATTGTGTGTTTTATGCCTGGGAGCAAAGCATGGTCTGCTCTGGTCGTACATCACATATCAAACAATTATCACAGAGTTAACAGTTAATAAACTTAAATAGACTTAATGGAGACATTTGCAGTTTTATTCACAAACTACATTTCCTGTTCATCAACAATGTGAAAACCAGTATATCTATATACCTAAATATACTTGAATTAATTAAATGTACTACCCATATAGTAATAGAAGGTGCCGTAAAGGACGAGTAGCTTTTTCGTGCTTTGGTGCGGTTAGCAATTAAACTATATGCAAAACGCACTGAGCCCAAACATCGTTTCCATTTTTATTTTTGGCAATAGAACAATTTGTGATGTATAGAGATGTTACAGTGACAACACTTTCCCTAACAGATGTAAAAACACAACTGAACCTTTCAAAACCTTATCAAAATATTTGCTTACACAAGTTTTTTTCCTTATGTAAAGGAAAAGCTTTGTGAATCTATAGTGATTAGCTTGTCACACTGACAGTGTTCAAAAGTGTCAGAAAACAGAAAGACTATGTTGGAGAACTGTAAAAATAAACATGTGCAAGCTGTGCTTGATTTGTGTTGTTAACATTATGAGCTCATCTTTGTTAACAGGCACCATCAGGACATTTTCATTTCAACTTTAGTCCTGTTTATATTGACAAAGATTGAACAAAAGAAAACAACCTAACCCAAAGATCCACACAGCACACATTTTCCAGCACAGCTGCATAATAGACACAGGACAAAGAAAACACTGCTTCCTTTTATAGGCTGGATTTTTCTTTATTTAATGTGACACCCATTACTCTAGTTTGAGCAGGCTTCAGTCACAGCAATAACAATGGCTCGTTGTCACAAGCTAATTGGTCTGTTCTCTAATTGCAATTAAAAAGCTCAGTAAACCTTGGATTATATTGTTCCAGTTTGGAACAGAACAAAACCATAAAGTCAAGCAAAATAAACCAGGTTAACTACTGCGTTCAAACATACATTCACACATACACACACACAAATCTAAATGCTTTTTGTTAAAAGCCAACATGTTTTTTTAAATGTTTCCTTACAAACACAATGTTTTTTATCGTATAGTAAAAATAACAACAGCATAGCACACAATTGCAGTCAGTTAGGACTATTTATCTTTGAAACAGACTAAAACAAAATGGTATTTTGGATCTTAACCAAATTATATCTTCTTAGGCCAATGCTATCACTGTACAAACCATTGTTCATCAGGAAGTCTTCTTAGAAATAATGCCAAAGAAATAAAAACATTTCAGCTGTAAATACCATGAAGTCATTGACAATCTAATGAAGCATATATCAAAGCTTTAATAAGCACAGGGCTTGCAGGTTTTTTGTGTTTTTTCGCAACCATTAGGAGTACACAGAGTGATTACTGCAATGTGGGTAATTAAATATAATCGCACCCAGCTTAGCAATGTTTGATTCTCTATTACATACTTATCAACATGTCCTATCCTGTCAGCATGTGAGTAAGACACAACGGGTGGTGAAACGGATAACTAAAGGAATGTCAAATTCCTATTGTGCGAGTACAAAGGTGGGAAGGAAGAGAGGCACAGAAAATTAGTTTGTTTAACACTTATCACATGACTAGTGCTAACAGAAACCCAGGCGGTTAGGTTGGATTGCAATGACAGATTTAAAGAACAAACACTTGGACTGACTGTTGGAGGACTGTTGCAAGGCCAACAAACAGTCTCTGAATGTGGATAAAACTAAAGAGATGGTTGTTGACTTTAGAAAGGCTCCTCTGTGGAGATTGTCACGATCACCAAGTTTCTTAGTGTTCACCTGGCGGAGAACCTCACCTGGTCGCTCAACACCAGTTCCATAACCAAGAAAGCCCAGCAGTGCCTGTACTTCCTGAGAAGACTGAGAAAAGCACATCTCCCACCCCCTATTCTCACCATATTCTACAGAGGGACCATCGAGAGCATCCTGTGCAAGTGCATCACCGCCTGGTTTGGGAATTGCACCGCCTCGGACCGCAAGACCCTTCAGGGGATAGTGAGGACAGCTAAGATCATCGGGGTCTCTCTTCCCTCTATCACAGACATTTACACCTCACGCTGCATCCGCAATACCACCAGCACTCACACACACTTTACTCTTCTACTGTCTGGCAAATGGTATTGTAGCATTCGGACCAGACTATGCTATAGTTTTACACACACACACACACACACACACACACACAAACTTATATATACACACAACTGTGCTTTCTCCACCCCCAACAGTACTTTTTGCACATCTTGCTGCTAATAATCATGTTTACACTTATGTTTACTGTTTACACTTATGTTTACATCTGTGTTACTGTCACCAAGTTTACTTTTTTCTTTAACAGAACTGTGTAACAGCCGGCGCTGCACTGGGACTTACTATGCCCATAGTCTGCCCCAATAGGCATTGTACTGTTTGTGCTGTCTGCATATGTTTGCACTTGTGCACTTTATGTATAAATTATGTAGTCCTTGTTGTTCTGTGATGTTCAGTGTTTGTTTAATGTAGCACCATGGTCTGGAGAAACGTTGTTTTTGTACTTTTATATGGCTGAAATTGTCAGGACTCCGGTTTGATCAATCGGGTTTGTATTGCTCGCAGTGTTTTGACAGCTCGCTGCGTGCTCCGGTGTCTGCGTCACCCCTCCCTCTTGTTATCACATACAGCTGTGTCTTGTTTGTGTCATCACCTTCACCTGTGCTCACGCTAATTTGTTCCCCTTTATAGATCTCCCCGTTGTGTGCAGTCTTCGTCAGATCGTCGTGCTTGTAGCCGTTTCCTGACCTGTTGTCTGCTCGCCGGTTTTGCGATTACATATCGCTTCCGGTTTAGTTTAGTTAGTTTAGCTTTTTTGATCCTGTTTATTCTTCCTTGTTTTGTTTTCTCGTTTTTATTTATTTCTTGGTTTAGTTTAGAAGCACCAGGGTCCCTGTTAATTTTGTTTCCTGCCTGAGCTGGCGCTTAGTTTATTTAGATCTGTGTTTTGTCCTGTCTTGTGCCTTAGCTCCAGATGCTTGTGTTTGTCTTGTGCTTTGTGTTTCCCCAGCTCCCCAGATCACTCACCTGTTGTCCTCTGTCCTGGAGTTCGCTGCTGCTGGGTCTGCCTGTTCTCCCGTCTCCCTCCAGCCTGGTGGTCTCCGCATTGTGGCCGAACCATCTGCTCACCCGCACCGCCTCGTTTCCCGTACCGGCTTCCCGTACTTCGTCTCTCCTCTCGACGAAAGCTCTTCTACTCACCTGTAAACAAGCCAAGAGAGATTCCTGTTTTTCTTCTGTCTTCAGAGTACTTACCTTCGCTGTGCTAAGATCTTCGCTGGTACATCCGGAAGCTGCGAGGTTACAGAGTCAACAACTAGTTACACCATCTTGCTGTGTTGAGAGTCTTCACTGGTGCGGTTGAGCATACGACGGACTGGTTAACTCAGTGTGCTTTTCTCCTGCTCAATTTTATTGTATAATAAACTATTGTTAACTCGCATTTGGATTCTCCTGTGTTTCCTGATCATAACAGTACGATCTGACCAAAAATGGATCCAGCGAATATGGACTCTATTCGTACCGCTCTGAACCAGCAGGGGGCACTATTGGGTCAGCATGCCGCTCAACTTTTATCATTTTCTGCAGGGATGAAATACATCGCAGAGGGTATGACCAGCCTTTGTTCTTCAATGGAGGAACTCAAATGGGGAGCCAGAGCGGATCGACCGGTCACTCCTACCACTAACCTGTCAGCAGGGTTCGGGAATTGGGTTCGGACTAACAACCCGGTCTCTTCGTGCAGAGACTCGACTTCACCGCCAATCACAACTTTGCGCGGCGCGTCTCTTGGGCACACCGGAGGCGGAGGCCCTGCCTGGTCCGGGCTCTCTTACAGTACAGGGAACCGTCGACACCACTGGTCCTATGCAGCTCGGACGTATGAAGCTATCTACCCAAGAACGTCGCAGGAGAGTTGCTCAGGGTCTATGTCTCTACTGTGGGGGAGCCGGACATGTTGTGACACCATCACCCACTCTACACCGTCTGTGAGTCTAACCATCTCGGGCAATCATTGTGAGGATATTGTGTTCTTTATTACATCTTCTCCTGAGGCACCTATTGTTTTGGGTAGCCCTTGGTTAACCCAGCACAATCCTCACATTGATTGGTCGAGACGGTCCATCTTAACCTGGAGCTCGTCCTGTCTCATGTCATGTCTCGGTGCTGCCTCTTCCTCTGTTTCTGTCTCTGTTCCCTCTCGTTTACAGGTTGAGGCAATGGATCTCTCAGGGGTCCCGATGGAGTACCATGATCTGGGGGTGGTCTTCAGTAAGTCCTGGGCTATGTCTCTACCGGCTCATCGCCACTACGATTGTGCCATTGATCTTCTTCCAGGCACTTCTCCGCCTAGGGGATGTCTTTTCTCCCTGTCCGGTCCAGAAAGAGAGGCTATGGATAAATACATTTCTGAATCTCTCAAGGCTGGGCTCATTCGTCCCTCCTCGTCTCCAGCAGGTGCAGGTTTCTTTTTTGTCAAAAAGAAAGATGGTTCTTTACGACCCTGTATTGATTATCGAGGGCTCAATGACATTACTGTTAAGAATCGGTACCCCCTACCATTAATGTCTACTGCCTTCAAATTGTTACAGGGGGCCAGAGTTTTTACTAAATTAGATCTGCGTAACGCTTACCATCTTATTCGCATCCGAGAGGGCGATGAGTGGAAGACAGCTTTCAACACTCCTAGGGGTCATTTTGAATACAGAGTCTTGCCGTTCGGTTTAACGAACGCTCCGGCTGTCTTCCAGGGCCTGATTAACGACGTGTTGGCTGACATGATTAATAAATATGTCTTTGTTTACCTGGATTATATCCTCATTTTTTCTCCTTCTCTCCAGGTTCACACCCAACATGTTCGGAAGGTCCTCCAGAGATTACTTATCAATCAATTGTATGTCAAGGCGGAGAAGTGCGTCTTCCATGCCGAATCTGTTTCGTTTTTGGGTCACATTGTCTCAGCTCAGGGTATCCGTCCGGATCCGGTCAAGACCCAAGCCGTGGTTGATTGGCCCAACCCTGACTCTCGTAAGGCTCTGCAGCAATTCCTAGGCTTCACCAGCTTTTACAGGCAATTCATTAGGAATTTTAGCTTGGTCGCTGCTCCGCAGACTGCAGACGGGTGTCCGGAGGGTCGTCTTTTCGTGCCGGTTGCGCTGCGTCCTAAAGTCCTTCAGTGGGCTTACTCTTCCAGGTTGTCTTGCCATCCTGGGATTCGGAGATCACTGGCTGCCATCCGTCAGCGATTCTGGTGGCCGTCTTTACGGCCTGACGTCGGACAGTTTGTGTTGGCCTGTCCAGTCTGCGCTCAAAACAAGACATCCAGCGCTCCGCCCGTTGGTCTGCTTTAACTCCTTCCTGTCCCATCCCGCCCTTGGTCTCACCTCGCCATTGATTTCATTACTGGCCTTCCCGAGTCCTCAGGTAACACTGTCATCTTGACTGTGGTGAATCGCTTTTCCAAAGTGGTTCATTTTATCCCTATGCCTAAATTACCCTCTGCCTGAGAGACTGCTCAAATAATGGTCAACCACGTCTTCCGGCTGCATGGCCTTCCGGTTGACATTGTGTCTGACAGGGGACCGCAGTTTATCTCTCGTTTTTGGCAGGAATTTTGTCGACAGATCGGGGCCATATCGAGTCTGTCGTTTGGTTTCCATCCTCAGACCAATGTGAACGGGCCAACCAGGATCTCGAAAGAGCACTCTGCTGTCTGACATCTCAACGTCTGAATTCCTGAAGCCAACAGTTGTCGTGGGTTGAATATGCCCATAACTCCCTGCCAGTTTCTGCCTCAGGTATGTCACCTTTTGAGTGTTCTATTGGTTATCAACCTCCCTTGT